>JANIPN010650374.1:0-11453 GCA_027478595.1 Erythroxylum anguifugum
GTGGCATAGCCTCCATTTCAACAGCCACAAGGGGATCATAGTTTAGTTGTCAACAGGGTGAGGATTTGGAGGAGACAGTTGGAAGGTAGATCTAGAGGCTATAGTCTAGGACAATTCTCTAGCTCTCAGCAGGTAGGTTGTGGTCAGGCTAGGGTGTTCACTCTCACCCCTCAAGATGCATAGGCTTCCAATGCAATGGTATTAAGTATCATTCTTGTCTGTGGATTAAAAGTTATGGTTTTGATAGATTCAGGAGCGACTCATTCTTTTATGTCGCCCAACTTTGCTATGAGGTTAGAAATAACACTAGATAGGATGAATAAATCTCTGTCAGTATCTACACCTCTTATTGATGTCATAGACGTAAATTTGATCTACTACTTATGTCCCGTGAAGATTAATGGTACAAGATTGGTAGCGAATCTTATGGTATTGCTAGTTATGGATTTTGATGTAATATTGGGAATGGGTTGTTTATCCCACCATTATGCTACCTTGGATTGTAGAGATAAGGAAGTGGTGTTTAAGACTCCAGGGGACGTACAGTTTATCTTTAAGGGGGATAGAAAAACTACCCCTTTTAACATAATTTCAGTGGTAGTGGCCAACAAGATGCTTAGACAAGGGTGCCAAGGATTTTTGGCCTCAGTCAGGGATTTAGATGTAGTGGGCATTAGTCTCCAAAGCGTTCTGGTAGTTTGGAAGTTTCCAGATGTGTTGTCTTGAGGAGTTACCAGGGTTACCCCCAAAGTATGAAATTAAGTTTTGTATTGATGTAATACCTGGTACGACTCTGATTTCTATACCACTATAAAAAATGACACATGCATAATTAAAGGAATTAAAGAAGCAGTTACAAGATTTATTAGATAAGGGTTTTATCATACCTAGCTCTTCGCCATGGGGTACATCGGTGCTGTTTGTGAAGAAAAAGGATGGTTCTCTTTGATTGTGTATTGATTATCGACAGTTAAATAAGGTGATTATCCGCAACAAGTATCCACTACCTTGAATTGACAATTTGCTTGACCAACTTCAAGGTGCTAAGTAATTTTCTAAGATTGATCTAAGATCGGAATACCATCAGCTAAGGATCGGAGGAGATTATGTATCTAGCACTACCTTCAGGAATCGGTACGACCATTATGAGTTTTTAGTAATATGTTTTGGCCTTACAAATGCTCCATCAGCTTTCATGAATTTGATGAATAGAGTATTCAAGTTGTTCTTGGATAGGTTTGTGATTATTTTTATTGATGAAATTTTAGTGTATTCAGGGACAGATAAGGAGCATGCCAAACACTTAAGATTGGTATTGCAGATGCTTCGAGAAAATCAACTGTATGCCAAGTTCTCAAAATTGAATTCTGGCTTTAAAGTGTTGCATTCTTAGGACATGTGGTATCTTAAGGCGGAATACAAGTGGACCCGAAGAAGGTAGAACCTGTGATGAATTGGGAACAACTAAGGACCGTGATAAAGGTACGAAGTTTTCTTAGGTTAGCAGGTTACTATCGAAGATTTGTTCAAAATTTTTCTAAGATAGTAGCCATATTGACCCGATTAATGCAAAAGAATGTCCAATTTATTTGGTCTGATGCTTGCAAGTTGAGTTTTCAAAAACTGAATGAGTGTTTAACTTCAGTTCCAATATTGGCTTTAAAACAGAAGGTGGAAAATTTCAATTATACTGTGACACTTAGAGAGTTGGTGTTGCATGTGTATTGATGCAAAATGGTAGGGTGATTGTTTATGCTTCCAAGCAACTGAACAAACACGAACAAAATTATCCTACGCATGATTTAGAGATGGCAGTAGTAATCTTTGCCTTAAAGTTTTGGTGACATTACCTGTATGGTGGGACACGTGGGATTTTTATGGATCACAAGAGTCTAAAGCATATACTTCAACAGAAATATCTAAATCTGAGGGAAAGAAGGTGGATGGAATTACTAAAAGATTACCACTGTACAATTCAGTATCATCCAGGGAAGGCAAATGTCGTAGCAGATGCTTTAAGTAGGAAATCCTCAAGTAGTTTGACCCATATTGTAATAGAGAGGAGATCGTTGACCAAGGAGTTACATGATTTAATGGAACGAAGTAATTAGTTTTAGATTTCGGATGCAGGAATATTACTGGCTAGTATCAGGGTGCGGTTAGTATTATTGGACAGGATTAGGATCACCCAAGGTCAAGATCTTAAATTTCAACAACTTATTTATGACGTTCAAGAAAGACGACCTGTAGATTTTGAAATTGATAAAGAAGGCATCCTCAGAATGAACGGGACACTGTGTGTTCTAGGTATAGAAAACTTGAAAGAGGAGATTTTAGAGGAAGCATACTATACTGCATACAACGTGCATCCAAGTTATACCAAAATGTATCATAATATTAGAGATACGTATTGGTGGGATGGTATGAGGAAAGATATGGCTGAATATGTTTCTAAATGCTTGACGTGTCAACAAGTAAAAGCTGAGCATAAGAAGCTCTCAGGTAAGCTACAACCATTGCCAATTCTTAAATGAAAATGAGAGAGGATCACGATGGATTTCATGGTTGGCTTACCTTATGCAATAACTCGATGTGATTCAATCTGGGTGATCATAGATAGATTGACAAAATCAACACATTTTCTACCGTAAAGACTACTTATTTGGTGTCCAAGCTCACTCAAGTTTATATTGATCGGATAGTGTGCCTCCATGGAGTACCTGTATCGATAGTTTCAGACCAGAGATCGCGGTTCACATCTTGATTATGGAAAAAATTACAAAAGGCGTTGGGCACTAGATTGGATTTTAGTATGATATTTCATCCTCAGACTAATAGACAGTCTGAAAGGACAATTCATACCTTAGAGGTTATGTTGAGAATGTGTGTGATAGATTTTGGCAGTAGTTGAAATTAGCACTTGCCTTTGATTGAGTTCACTTACAATAATAGCTACCACATTAGTATTGGGATGATACCATACGAGACATTGTATGGACGAAAATGCAGGTCACCGATGTGTTGGGAGGAGGTTGGCGAGAGGCAGTTGGAGGGCCCAAAATTAATCAAGATCACGTCAAAGAAGATCCCATTGATTAAGCGGAGGCTAAAGACGGTTGTCAATAGACAGAAGAGTTATACTGATCTGAAGTGTAAGGAAGTGGAGTTTCAAGTTGGAGATTTCGTATTCCTTAAAGTATCTGCAATGAAGGGTGTGATGAGGTTTGGAAAGAGCGGAAAATTGTCTCCAAGGTATATTGGACCTTACAAAGTAACTAAGAGGGTTAGAAATGTGGCATACCTATTGGCATTACCTTCGGACATGACCCAAGTCTATCCAGTATTCCATATTTTTATGCTTCGCAAGTACATTCTCGACCCTTCCCATGTACTCCAACCACAAAGCGTGGAAGTGAGCAGGAATTTAACCTATGAAGAGGAGCCAGTGGCTATTGTGGATTTACAATGCGATAGCTTCGATCAAAACAAATTCCTATGGTTAAGATAATGTGGAGGAATGGTGGCATTGAAAAAGCTACTTGGGAGATAAAGCGAGAGATGAGATAATAGAGAATTGTATCAATACTTATTTCCTTAATAAACCTTATTATAAAATTCGATGACAATTTTTTTTGTAAAGGGGAGAGAATATAACATCTCGTATGCTATATATATAAGAGATAACTTATTCTTTTTCCCTACAATTTATTTGTGTTATAATGTGGTTGGATGTATAGCATAATGTATATGTATTTTGACATTCATGTATGACTGTGCTCATAGCATTGGGTATCATAGGACGGTGTGAGCTTACTTAGCAAGATCTGACTCCCTTCAACTTTTTTTTAGGTCAGCTATCACCGACTTCGGAGCAGTGACTCCCATGATGTGTCCGCTATGCCTACCTACATTTGTGTATGTGCTTTCCTTATTTTCATTTATCTTGTATTATAGCATCTGTAGTAACAAGATTTTATAAGTTGTAAATCTTATTTCTGACACGCACTATTATTATTGTACTATATGGACTTGTTGCGTTCTTGGAATTTGAATTTATTTTGTCGCTAGTGGTAAGTTTACGTGTGGTCTGAGATTTTGAACCTCGAGTCCCACATGCCCATTTCGGGTTATGACAGACAGAGAGGCTGTTTCCAAAGATTACTCCAATATAATAAGTGGTTGATATTAACATTTTCATAATTTTTTTTATTTTCAAGGATTGATTCATATACAAATACTATTCATTTAGGATATCAAATTATGAACACATAATTATATATAAACTACTCTTAATTATTATTTTTTAGTGCTCTTAATTATTACTTTTAAGTGTGTTGAGAAAATTTTAACGCACTTAGCCAACCCTCGCAGTCTCAAGCGTGAGCATGTTGACAGCTCAAAAAGAGGGCTTCAGAATTGGAATTATACTCCATATTCAAACTCTAATCAGCGAGTTGTGAAGGAATCTTTAAGAGAAACAAAGGCTATAAGACATAAGTTATGGTATTGTAGGAGTGATTCAAATGCACAAGTTGGCAAGTTGGAACTACGAATTGTTAACGATAAACTATGTCTCCACTTGGCACAATTAGCTAGAGCTCAGATTTTCTTTTGAAACACTAAAAAGTTTATGGTACTAAGTTCTAATTTATAATAGTATAATGAAGATTGATTGCAAACGGAAATTAATAAATTTCAAGGAAACTGCAACGTTTCTTCCCAATTGGATCAAATCCTGGTTGCTTGAAAGTTGAAACTTGAAATAGCTGAGTGCACACTAGCGAGTACAGAGTGAAAGGTGTCCTTATCTAACTCGTTATGCGTTAAAGTACTCCATCAGTGCTTGTCTTTATGTGTAATAAACAACATACATTAATATTTGATAGTTTTTTTTTTTACATGGGAAAAAAAGACTCGGAGATGATGGTTTCCTTATAAATACAAACTTGAGACACTCGAAAGACAACTTGGTATATTTTTCCAAGACTTAAATTTAACGTTAGTTTCTTCATCGCTTCTAGTTCTTCGTCTGTCTGCAACTTCTGGACGGTGTCTTAAAATTCAACATGGTTTCTCAAACACATCCGGATCAAGCCGTCCAAAAAGTTAGTATCTTTCTTTCTCTAATCTGAATGTGCTTCATCTTTGCGCCCTCCATGCTCCATGTCCCTGTGTTTTTCTTTCTTGTATTTTTGTCCTTTAGCTTCTGCTTTAGGCAGAAAGAGATAAAAGATCAGAAAAGTGGAGAACTTTTCCAATATTGGTGGAGATTTGTTTTCTCCACTTTTCAAGTGCGAACCTTCTTGATTGCTTTTTGTACTCTTCTGTTAAACAGCTGTGAATATAAATCTGCACCCATCAGTCGTATACAGTTTCTTCACATTTTCATAACTGCATCCCATCATCCAGAATGGTGTATTGGTGCGTGCATATGTACAATTTAGTACTGTTTTTGTCTTTTGTTTTCCTTTGTTCTCTCTTTTTCTTGTGGAGAAGAAGAGTTTGGATACTATAACTTCCGTGTGATAACTGATAAAGCTCTCAAAGTGTTTATCAACTACATCGATATGCCTTTTCCTGTACCCCATACTTGTGATCCTGCTCCATCTATTTGCCTCCTCGCATCTTAAATTTTCAACAAATTTATGTAAATATGCATCACTCACCATTTTTCCAAAGAAGGTTTCACTCTTTTCGATCTAGCAACTAAGAATAATTTTGCAATATCTTAATTTGGATTTGTTCATGGTTCTGCTAGATGGATAAGGCCGGCTGCTTAAAAGTGAAGAGTAATAAAAAAGTTCAGTTCTTTTAGCTTCTTAAACAGGGACGTATAACCATGAAGAAAAAGATAAAGATTCTTTGAACGAAGTTCCATGAACAGAAAGAACAAGATAAAGTGGTTGAATAAAATTAACATTTATTTTCCACAATTTACATGTGATTTCCTAGTTTCTACGGCATTTTGTCTGCAACTAGCTCTTTACACAATTCTAGTAAAGAAGCCTTCGGCCTCAGTGCATGTATTGACCAAGACGTTCGCATTATGGGCTCTACAGTTGGCCATTGCTGTCTCTCTCTCTCTCTCTATCAGTCCCATATGCCAGAAGTAAGGGATGCCATATGTTAGAGTACAAGCGTATTTGTTTGTAAACTATTATCAATAAAGTTCCAAAGGCCTGTTTCACCCCTTATTTTGCGCCACCAACCACGTGATTGGGTTGCGTTTTTAACTTTCAAGTCACGATCTTTACATGTTAATTAGTGAGCTGTCTGCGTTTCCTTGTGTTCTATATACCAACTATTACTCGCAACTTTGGGAATAGATAGTATTTTATTTAACAATCCCTTGCAATTGCGGGTCAGTTTTCAACTAGATATATATATTCCATGACTTCTTAAAGTAGGTGTACCAACACTTCCAAGGCACTAGAGCACACTTCTTTAGTTTTCTCTTTGATCATATTAATATATAGCCTCTTAAAACTGTTAAGTATTGGGAAGTAATAACAAACATATGATAGGGTTCAAACTGACACGTCTTTTTAGATGATCCCAGCTTTATATAGATCACAGGTTGCTAAACACATGAGAATTTCTTTCTTGACCTCTTCAATATAACCAATAAACTGCGAGCAGTATACGATTTGGTTGAGACAGCCCTTGAAATTTGCTGCGAGGACTAGCCTCTATCAGTTATTTATGAGCAATAGAATATGCATCCAACTATATATCTAGAGTGAATGAGTAAACAAGTTACTTCGGACCTTGCTAAATGAGGTAGAATCAAGAGATGAATTGGGTCTTACTTGGTGGCTGTCTTCTGCTAATGGCCTGCCAAAAGGAGTCCTACTTTGAAAAGTAAAATAACTGCTGCCTTGTTAATTGTCCACGACTCCTGATGACAGTACTCAGAAAACTGCCTGGACAGTGGATTATTTGTTCAATTAGAAATTAGGTGATCCCACTGCCTAGATTCATGGAGTGTAATATAGTCATTGAGGCCAAATAGTTGTTTGGAACTTCAACTATTCTCGTTGGGCATTATTGTCATGAACTTTGATTGCTGTCTAGCTATAAACACCTGAAAGTACCTTGAGTTTAAACTGAACTTATTGATACAAAAGGACACTGATATGGGTTTCTTCGAGTGTGTTTACCAACTTTATATATTATAAGTTTATAACTGACATCGAACTGTTATATGATAAAGCAGCGCATTGATGATGAAACATTGGCAAGGCAGAAGGCAATTGATGACTGGCTACCAATTACATCTTCAAGGACCGCAAAATGGTGGTATTCAGCTTTCCATAATGTTAGTGCCATGGTCGGAGCGGGGGTCCTCAGTCTCCCATATGCTATGGCAGAACTTGGATGGTATGTTCGACTCATCTCTACGAATGTGCTTCATGTCAAATTTAAAATCTGTCTCACTGTGAATATAATTTGCTGCAGGGGTCCTGGAGTGGTTGTGCTAGTTTTATCGTGGGTCATCACATTGTACACTTTATGGCAAATGGTTGAGATGCATGAAATGGTGCCTGGTAAACGATTTGATAGATATCACGAACTGGGTCAGCATGCATTTGGTGAAAAGCTTGGCCTTTACATTGTGGTACCCCAGCAACTGATTGTTCAAGTTGGAACGTGCATTGTATATATGGTAACCGGAGGCAAATCACTGAAGAAATTTCATGACCTTGTCTGCAAGGACTGCAAAGACATTAAGTTAACGTTCTTTATCATGATTTTTGCCTCTGTTCATTTCGTGCTCTCCCACCTTCCCAACTTCAACTCCATTTCTGGCGTCTCTCTCGCAGCTGCAGTCATGTCCTTGAGGTACTCTAAGAGAAGATATTAGTGATACAATCTAATGTCTAAATTAAAGAACATAAAGTTTTTTCTTTAGTCCTAACGGAAATTTGTGCCTTTTGTGATTCGTACAGTTACTCAGCCATCGCCTGGACAGCCTCTGTCCACAAGGGTGTTCAGCCAGATACTCAATACGGCTACAAAGCTAAGACAGCTGCAGGAACTGTCTTCAACTTCTTCGGTGGCCTGGGAAATGTGGCTTTTGCCTATGCTGGGCACAATGTGGTCTTGGAGATTCAAGCAACACTCCCATCTACACCTGAGAAGCAGTCCAAAGGTCCTATGTGGAGAGGAGTCGTGGTAGCATACATTATTGTGGCCTTGTGCTATTTCCCTGTTGCTCTAATTGGCTATTGGATGTTCGGCAATGCAGTCCAAGACAACATCCTTATGTCGCTCGAGAAGCCTACCTGGCTTATTGCAATGGCTAACTTGTTCGTGGCGATTCATGTTATCGGAGGCTACCAGGTAAAGGTTGATGAATGTTCTTGTCTGTCAGATTCATCCACATTGAATACTAAGTTAGGATTTCTGTATATGCAGATATATGCAATGCCGGTGTTTGACATGATGGAAACTTTATTAGTAAAGAAGTTGAATTTCAAGCCCTCTAGTTTTCTCCGCTTCGTCGTCCGTAATATTTATGTTGGTAAGTAAATTGCCGAGCTTAATATGTCTAAGTTTCAGTAATCTTAGCCTTAAACCGGGCCTGCAACTTAACGTCTTGTGATTTTGTCTTCCGCTTGCAGTATTGACAATGTTTGTTGGCATTACCTTCCCCTTCTTTGGTGGTCTTCTCGGATTTTTCGGTGGATTTGCTTTCGCCCCGACAACGTACTATGTAAGTAGCTCTGGTCTCTTCTCGCTGCAGTTCCTAGAACCTTGGGGGATTATTATGTTTGAACAAAAACAAGAAGATATACTAGTCTCTGTCATAATTGGCTCAATATCAAGTCCCTGTAATGCGCAAAAGGTTAAGAAAAACATCTGACATTGTGCTGACTCGTAACGTTTTGTTCTTCAGCTTCCTTGTGTGATATGGCTTATCATCTACAAACCCAGGAAATTCAGCTTATCTTGGTGGACTAACTGGGTACGTTGATAAGCATCATTACGCTCATCTTCCTTGGTTTTTCTTGCAATGTGATTGCTCTTGACCTTATTTGTTTTCCATAATGGCAGATCTGTATCATTTTGGGAGTTCTCTTGATGGTCGTTTCTCCAATAGGAGGTCTCAGGCAAATCATACTTGAAGCTAAGGGCTACAACTTCTATTCGTAAAGATCCCACTCCCATACCAATTGCTATCCTCATCTATAGAGAAGGAACAAACATGACCCTGATGATGATAATAATTATAAGGGAGAAGACAATTTAAAAAGTTGCTGGCAAGTATCAGAAACCTAAAAACCCTATGGTTCCTGTTATATGATTATTCGTTCCGCGGAGAAATATAGATTCTGATTAGCAATTAGTGGATTGTATTAGGTATTAGGTGATATCAAATTATAACAGTTGATTTAAACAGCGAATAATGTCAGCTGTTTATTAGAAATATTTAGTAAAATTAACTATTTAATATTAGTTGTTTATGTATAAGATAATTTATAAGGACATTATTTTAAAAATTTATAAAAATATGAATATTATATCTTAATATTTTATTGAATATTCTTGTAAGAATTTAGATTTTCAATCCTGATTAATAGTAATGCAACTAAGTAAAAAAAAGTGAATTTATTAATACTAACATAAATTTCTTATTTATTAAGCAATTTATTTCAATTATATAATTTCTAATTATTACGTACATCTAAAAAACAAAAAAATATACGCCAATATATTTCAGAAATAATGAACATTGACTACTCTAATATTTGTTGGTAAACTAATAGAAAATGAGAGAGTACGAGAGTACGAGATTTAAGACCTTCCTTTATACATGAAAGAATAGAATAGAATAGAATAGTATTAACCAGCCAGGAGCCAGATATTCTTTTGTTAATTTTTACTCAAGTTACAAAATATTCAAAGTTTTTGTTGTCAGACGTATACCGTTCGTATTTTTAGAGCTTACTCCCTCCATTCAATAGAGACCCCCTTTACAAAATACAGTCCTTGAACTAAGCCTTCAAGCTTTTGGTGATCTATTCAATTATTTAGTGAGAGCACAATGGTCAAGCTATCTATAACTTTTTGATTTTCAGCCGGATGGCTCGTATCAGCTACGGGTTCTAAATCTTCTGTCTAATTTTATGGTGTCTTATTATGTCTAGTGAATCTCAGTCATTCATTTATACAGGCTCCACGTTTATTTATGTGGAGCCCATGCAAAATCCACATAAATAAATAGCTGAGATTTACTGGACACAATAAGACACCATAAAATTGGACAGAAGATCTTGTCCCTTAAGAGCTACGTACCTTCAAAAAGGTATTGCATGACTTTTCAGCCATCTACCAAACTGGGGCATAATAGTGATCGGTGAGTGGGTTGGCAAGAGCCCACTTAGACGGTGGAGTCATTTGTCAGATATTGCAGTGTCAGATCATCACAGTTTGGCTATTAATTGGACAGTCATTATCATTTAAAAATTTATATTACTATTGCAAATTAGATATTATCAAAATTGAACTCTGTAGCATCATGACGGACAAGAATATGACTTAAAAAGAGGCAGAGTTAAAGTTAAATCTTCAACCTTTGTATGGCTAGCTTGTGGTGATCAAAAATGGTCGACTGATTATTCATATATTAACTTAACATTTTAGGATATCAAATTATGAGCACATAATTTTATATTAACTACTCTTAATTATTATTTTTAGTGCTTTTAATTATTACTTTTAAGTGTGTTGAGAAAATTTTAATGTACGTAATAGCTAACCCACGCAGTCTCAAGCTTGCGCATGTTGACAGCTCAAAAAGGAGGGTTCAGAATTGGAATTATACTCCGTATTCAAGCTCTTTTGAAGGAATCTTTAAGACAAACAAAGGCGACAAGACACAAGTGAATGGTATTGTAGGAATGATTCAAATGCACTGGTTGGCAAGTTGGAACTACGAACTGTTAATGATAGACTATGTCTCCACTTGGCACTATATCAAGTTATTGACTTTCCTAGCTAGAGCTCAGATTTTCATTTATAACACTAAAACGTTGAGATTGATTGCAAACGGAAATTGATCATAAATTTCAAGGAAACCGCAACGTTTCTTACCAATCGGATCAAATCCTATTTGCTTGAAAGTTGAAACTTGAAAGAGCTGAGTACACACTAGCGAGTGCAGGGTGAAAGGTGTCCTTATCTAACTTGTTATGTGTTAAAATACTCCATCGTTGCTTGTCTTTATGTGTAATAAACAACATACAGTAAAATCTCGATAAATGAATATTTAATAAATTAATAATCTTGATTAAATAATAATTTTTTTCGGTCTCAATTTGGGCCAATGGGATAAAATAATAACCTCGCTAAATGCATAAGATAATAATTTTTAAAAAATTCCTTAAGGCCCACTGAAAATATAAAATAATAATTCATTAAATAAGTATGAAAATTACATATATAATTCA
>JANIPN010651127.1:0-11450 GCA_027478595.1 Erythroxylum anguifugum
GAGGGGGGAGGGCGGTGCTGTGGAGGGGGGAGGTTGGGTCTAGGGGGACGGTGAGCTGGGTGGGTGGTTGTTAGTAGGGTGGTTGGATGGGCGGGTAGCTGGGTTGGTGGATTGCGATGGAGGAAGGGCCTGGTGTAGGGGGAGGTGGTGGAGGTGGAGACGGGGATTGGGGTGGCAGATGGGATGGGGAAAAGTGAATGTGTGTGCTGTGAATAGTGCCCAGTAGACTGTATGCTGTGATAGTGACAAAGAGAAAGCTGAGGAGCGCCACGTACCCACGTGCCTAGCCGCCCGCCCTGGCTGACCGTGACCATGATCTTGTCGGTGAAGCTGTAGACAGCGACATCTGTCGCTATGCCTGCTATGTCGGCAGATGCTTGCTTGATCTTGGCAGGGTACGCGGGTGAAGGAACAGTAACCTGGTCCGTATCCACGAGGGGATTGGCGGTGGGCATTTCTTGAAATGGTATTGAAATATTATGCAGAGGGTGTTGGAGTCCGGCGTTGGGCCACGCTGAGTGTATATGAGCGCTGCGTAATTGATTATTTTGTCTTGGAATTTAGTTGATTTAAATGAGCCAATAACCAAATAGCACCATTACTGGTGTAGCTAAAGCGCAGATAATCGCGGGGCAGAATCGGATTGGATGCCAAATTAATTTTATTTAAATTAGACTTTGATTGATCAGCCTGGTACTATGCATGCAAAAATGTGAAGAATAAGTCTATGGAAACCGTAAATCCTGTGAGGTATACTAGACTCAAATTATTGTTCTTTGGAGAATTGAAACAATAATGTCTTCCATGCATCGAACACATGTTGAGTAAAACGAGTGCGTTATTTTAGCCCTAGCGCCTTGGCATGGTCTCCAAGACACCGCCCGGCTATGCGTTTCATCAATAATCACTTGATAAACTGCAGACCATACTCAAACTACCATTCCTTTAAACCGGACGCAGCCCCGCGCTGCATTAATCACCGATATCTACACTCTCTTGTCCTTCTGGCTTATGAATACATATCGATAGGACCACTAAATCAATTACAACCTTGTTGTGGTTTCAACAATGGATCTAAAACAGGAACTTAATAAAGACGAACTTTACGACGCTGTCCCATTAACTAGTGACGATTCTATCAGACTTCTGAAAATAGAACTTTTTACCGATCAAACGTTCAAAGAACCCCTTCTCCGTTGCGAGCTGGAACGCAAAGTTCCTGGCAGTTTTCCCCTTAAGCAGAAGCATTAGTTCAGGGGGTAAAGAATCGCCAGTTCTTCGTAAAATTGAATGGATATTTTGGTTTGGCACCTTGGTTTGCCATCCCTGGAGACCAGATAGCAATTGTGAGAGGCGCTAGCACGCCACTCATTATCAGGAAACATGGAGATCGACCAGGCTGCCATATCGTTTCAGATTGCTATCTCCATGGTTTTATGTACGGAGAGATAGTAAAGACTGATCAAGCGTTTCAAAAAAAGAACATTCTCTTGATTTAAAACCATAATCCTCTAGTCATTAATTGACCAATACTTACCTAGGTAAGTACTTGGTGTAATGTTTGATATTTTGGTTCTTGTATTAAAATTGTCAGGGTGGAAAATTTTTTGAGAATTCTTGAATGAACAGAATGTGTTGAAGAAGGGGAGGTGGTAAAAATAAAATCCTAGCAATGTTTAGCAATGAATATTGATGGCAGAAAGCTGCTTCTGAGAATACGAGTTTGTCGAGCTTTGACGGGACATGATGTTATTTCTATCTAAAAATAGAGAGGCAATACTTATTTCCATGATGTAACAAACGCTTTTCATAACCTCTAGTAGTTCATGAAATTTCTGCAATGGTTCCTGGTATTGGAACCCGCTCTTGCCGCTGCTCGGTGTTTGTGATCTTAGATATTTTGCTGATTAGGGACCCCACTTCATCACTACACCTCTCGAACCCAAATTTAATGTGGTGGTACTTTAAATTAGCACCGTTTTCAAGTAGAAATTGGATAAGACCCAGGTTGTGACTCTCTATATATCGTTCCATAGATTTAGGCGCATATCTCGAGATACCATGTGTTCTTTCCAAAAATGATCCCCCTAACCATGGACGCCAGTAGCCGACCGTATGGGCGCTTTTGTTTCCTATAAACTCATTCGTTGTCTTTAGTCGGTGACTTGCACTTAGCGGTAAAAGTCTATCCGGGGACATCTTCATAGCATAAAGTAGAGGTTGTCCATCTGTTTCATTTACATATCGTCTCCGGTTGAGAACCACATCCTTGACATGTAAATGCAAACCATGCCCAATTAAAGCACCAAAAATAGATACACTTGAGCCGATGTATACCTGGATGATCCAGTTCAATGTTCTGGACATTCTCATACATTCAGTACAGCTGCGCGAACCGCTAACAGTAGCGATGAAATTATGCAAGTCTAAAACCTCAGTAGATAAGAATGGGTATAAGGTGTTGAAAGAAGATTCATTGTTTATCATTTCATAATTGAATGCGTGCATGAAGAGGAAAGTGCCGGCATAGATTGCGAACCAATGAAGTCGGTCGAGACACAGTGATCTGTATTTGTTTAAGCGTATAATATCTTTGATCACAGGGGTAGACAAGTCGCCTTTTGATAAACATGGATAATAAACCGTGCGAGCCATGTCTTTCTTTTCAGTTTGCCTTAGCTTAGCTGTTAAAAGAAGTAAGCTTGTACGATACGGATGAAGTGTAGTGTCTTGGCCTGCAATCCTATGTAAGTACTGTGCACAGACTTTGAACATAAGAGCATGTGGAAGTGGTATATCTTCGTGCCCGACGCGCAATTCTTTACGTGACTTCTCCCGATCAAAGAAAGTTGCCACTGTCTTATGTATAAGTCTAATTTCGTAATCTTTCCTGCGAGATGACTTCAATTGACCATCCAAACCTTCGGAAGAGGCTAATTTCGCCTTTTGAAGAACTTGATGGCGTCCTTCCATTGCGACAAGGACAGCACGGCTCATTCCACCATACTCAAGATTATTTTTGACCTCAAGAACCTCTAAGAAGCCCCCTGTCTTTGCGATAATCCGTTCACGAAAATTTTCGATTTCCATGCTATTGGCTGAGTATTTTGTTGGATCGCTTTTTTGCATTTCGAAAGCTAGTGCCGCAAATAACTCTTTTATTCGAAGAGGTCGCTGAGCCCAACAGGTTAGCTGGATGAGAATCGAAGTTTCTTTGAAGTCTGGGTTTTGTTCCTTGATACGCTGTAGTATTCGAATGTATAACTCTTCCAGATCGGATGGAAGATTTTCTAGGCACTTCTCGAGCTCTTCAAGGTTCAAGCCGCGAGAAAGTCCATAAATCAGCTTCCCCACTGCAAACCGAGCCCATATAAAAACTCCATCGGAACGATTAGCAATAGACTTAAAAAGAGCTTCTATTTTAGAAGTTGAGCCAGTTGTATTTGTGTTAAATAGTGCAACGGTTCTCAATCTCCAAGCAACATATTCCTGGATGCCGCTAAGATTGTAATCTTGCATTTTAAGATTACTCGTATCACGGAAAGCAAGCCGAAATAAAGGCTCGGGACGACTTCCCAAACATATTTTGATTGATCGTTCGAAAGTAGTCCTATTAGCGATGTCTTTAAACAGTTGAATCATGTCGAGGTGATCATCGATGTTACCCTCCAACTCGTCGAGGCCATCAACAAATATGCAAATGTTGTCGGTGCAATTATCTAAACCTTGGAGAAGTGCTCTTTGTAGTCTCTTCAAACTCCAGTTGTATCCGTCTTCGCGAAAACAATCCTGCATTCCAGCTTTGTGAAAAACACTACTTAGGGTAGGGATGCTGAGTGTGAGCTGGTATATTAAAGATCTAAGAAGCCCATGAAAATTATTAGCCGAGGTCTTTTTCGCCCGAAAATCAAAGAAGAAGTATATTATCTTCCAAGAGTGGCTATTTGAGTGGTTTAAGAGGGATAAAGTTCTATCGTGTCCTTTGATATAGTTGATTAAAGTAGATTTGCCACTTCCTGGCTTTCCTTGAATCCAAAACAACGGGTCTGTGCTCTGAGCCCACGTCAAGAATGGACTGGGTACCGGCTTTGTTTGCCAGAGCCATGCAAAGGTATTATGATGCGTCTGAGTACCATCCAAAGAATCTTGTCTTGTTGTCATATTATCGTACTTCAGACTACTAAGCAGCCGTAATTCTGTAAGTATTAGCAGTTTTAACTACAGGAATAGCTCATATGGGCAGACATGTGCTTTGTCACTAACTTTGTTTCTTGGATTTTTCATCCCCCTCATGCGCTTGTACAGTCTGCCAATTACTTAGAGCTATAGACGAGCCCCCAGTCTTACTATCTGCAAATGTTTTTGTCGGAGTAGGTATATTTGATAGAGAAAAATCGAGAGCCGTTTTGAAGCGTGCGTAGTTGCCAGGTCTAGACTTAAAACGACAAATTTCCATATGATTTCCATCAAGGTAGTCAATATGCTCATAGGTACGCGACCCAAATGAGGCAGATGATTCTGGGACAACCTGGACCAAGTTAATTTTTAACTATCTTGTTGAAAGCATATCTACTTGCCATTCCATTAAAAATTGGCAATCCCAGCTTTCCTGCTGATTCAAGCAAACTACAAACCTTAAGCTTGTGAGAATCTAGCATGTCCTGGAAATCTTTCGTTAAGTTGCTAAGCTTTTCGCTGTCGGGCCGTAGTGTTTCAATCAGCCGAGGATTGACGTCTACTAAAGCAGAAGCAATAGATTTTAATATTGAACCCCAGTCGGCATCTCGCGAGCCCTTATGTGGCGTTGCGAAAAAAATAATTGATTTGGTACTTTCATATATATCTTGTTTGATTGGATTATATGTCTGTTTCTTGGCCTCGATCAGTCCCTCCTTGACAAGTAAGCCACCAAGGTTATGAGCAACGAATATAATTGGTCGTCCAGTCGCTTTCGAAGAAGCACGCTCTCCCGAAACACGATTGAGAAGAGCTTCTCCATGTTGTGAGAGGCTTAGCTTGTTGGTAGGCCCTTGGAACCAATGACTAACGTGAGAGTCGTAACCATAAGTCAATATCCGAAGATTCTTGTAGTCTTCTTTGATAAAATCGGCGGGCCAATATATTACTGGCTGTTTTGGCTGCGTGGTCTCCTTTTTGGAACCAATCCCAAGTTTACTCATGGCCTTCTTCATACCTTTCAACGGCTTGTCACCGTCCTTGGGGTATTGCCATGTTCTAAGAGGGTGTCCTTGAAGACCGTGGACGAACACTAGATCTGCAACAATATCCCCATCCTGAGGGGTGTATAGTTCCGTTATATCGCGTTCTTCTACATGCATTTGAGGGGTATGCTCGTGGTCACGTACTGCATCGCCGGATGCCTGGCTACTAAAGCTAGCCATCTTCTATTGGCCGCTGTTAGACAGCGCACGACGCCAATTCGAGATGGTCTTCAGAAGCTGCCTCTCATATATAGTAATTATAGTCAGTCTAGATAGCAATAAGATGATACGGTGATTTCCACGCCATCATTAGAAGGTGAGGCTGGTCGCTGCCTGCATGGTGTTCTAGATTATCCGCTGTGACAGATTATACGCCAAGATTCTTGGCAGGCCATTTCATTGGCTTAGACTACCCACGCGAAAACTAAGTACAAAAGTATCGTCCCAGAAATGTAATTTTAGATGCTTCAAGTAAAACACACAAGGACCTGCTATGATTCACAAAAAAATAAAACTCATCTTAGAATCGTCCTTCCACTGCCGGTTGCAAAATCAAGGTTGACACGAGACTAACCCTGATTGGTGGGCCAATATAGACTTACCGGACGGTTTTAGGTGTGTTTCAAGCAGGTGTAGTAACCCAAGGTTTGTGTTTAAAATCAATGAAATATATATTAAATGATTTATACAGTATATACAACCCACAGCCATTATTGTTTATAAATCATATAATGATAACAAAAATAATTGACGCCATAACCGATGCAAAGCGACAATAACTTCAAAACACATCGCTAACATACCTCACTTCCCGCACTTCGTCAAGCCACCTATCAGCCTCCTCCTCGCTACCGCCCTTAACTTCCAAATAAATCTTCTTGATAATATCCGCCGCCCCCTTCCCAACACCCCTCGCACTGCCACAGATCAAAATCTTCGCCTCGCTCCGATACAAGCCCTTGATCACCTCCCTCTTCTCCCAGATGACATCCTGCACATACCTCCCCTTCTCCTCACCGGCCTCCACCTTCCGACTAAACGCCGTATAAACCTTGACAACCCCTTCTTCCTCCCACCGCCTCAACTCGTCCCTGTAAATAAAATCCTTCTCCGGATCCCTGCACCCAAAAAACAGCACCGCAGGCCCCAACTTCTTCTGGCCCGCGGCCCTGATCGCCGCCCGCTCCTTCAGGAAGCCGCGCATGGGCGCCAGGCCCGTCCCCGCCGCAATCATGATGACCGGGGTGGCCGGGTCGCTGGGGAGGCGGAAGCCGGTGCGCGTCGGGCGCACGTAGCAGGGGAGGCGGTCGCCCGGTTTGAGCGAGGCGAGGTAGTTGGATGCGACGCCGTGGAAGGGCGTGGTTTCGGGGTGCGCCCAGCTGGGGGCGGCGATGACGTCGTAGGTTAGCGAGACGGTTTGGGCCGGGGATGAGGATAGGGGGTCGAGGGTTGTGGAGGGCGACTGGAGCGGGGAGGACGAGATGCTGTACTGGCGGGGAATTAGGGGCGGGAGCATGTCGAGGTAGACTCCGAAGGGGAGGGTGACTGGGTGGTCGAGGAGGACGTCTAGGATGGAGAAGCGCTTCGCAATGAGGTCGTCGAAGGTGTTCTTCAGGGATTCGAGGCCGGATTTCTGCTCCGAGGAGGCATGTGCAATTAAGGTGTCGAGTTGGCGGCGAGTTATAGGTACGCTGAGCTCCACAGCAGTTGAGAGGAGTCCTGCTGCAGGCGTGGGAATGCTGGGGAGAAATTTCTTCGAAGAGCCGGTGATACTGATCAGATCATCAGAGGCCAGATCAAACCGTTTGAGCACCCGCGAGACTATCTCAGGAGGGTTGCGTGGAACAACCACTAAATAATCACCAGCAGTGTACTCCATACCATCGGGAAGGAGGATTTCGGTGTGTCGCTTGGCGGGGCCAACGGAAGTGTCGGCGATCTCGTAGCTGGCTAGAACAGTTCCAACGCTTGTTTCCTCCCCTCCTAGAGCTGACTTCACCGGATTTGGTTTTACTGACACGGAAAGAGTAGGGGCCGTAGCTTCAGTGCCAGTTTTGTCGCCAAGAGACAGAGCATCCCACAATTTCTCTTGCCAGTCTTCCCACGGACCAACTGGATCTCTCTTGACATCGGTAAATCCTGAGTCGAGAACAGGAGTAGCGCCGAGCTTTTGCAGTTTAGCATCAATCAACTTGGGAATGCGATGGAAAGTGCTTGGCCAATCAGAATTTCCTACGCCGAACAACGCGTACTTGACTCCTTTGAGGGCACCGTCGTCTGTCATTTGGTCAAGCCAAGATACAAACTTTCTCGCGTTGTCCGGAGGTTTTCCTTCATAGGATGCAGTGACGATTATCACTGGCTTATCTATAGACAGGTTCTCGGTCCCGGAATCAAGACTACTGACCGTGGCCTTCACACCCCGATCTGCTGCTTCAGTCTCCAGGCTTTCTGCGAATCCTTTGCAGGTACCTGAGTTACCGCCATACAGAATATTAAACTGAGGTTCGGCTGTATTTGATTTGGATGTATCTTGATGGCTATGCTCGCCTCCATGAGCTGCTTTGGCGGACTTTGATACCGTGTCATTCGAGAGGCCGACCGTCATTGATTTACCAGGCCTGCGACGAACTCGGATGTTGAAGCCTTCTGGCTTGATTGTCAGTGTCGCCTTGAAAATAAGTTCGTAGGATGGATCGGCCATTTCAATCTGGAATCTCTGTAGAACCAAAGCGAGATTTATGATCATTTCCTGTTCGGCAAATCCTCTGCCAATGCAGGCGCGCATGCCATTACCGAATGGTTTCCATGAGTTAGGGGGAAGTTTTTCGAATCCTCCATTTAAAAACCTTTCCGGGCGGAATTCTTCGGCATCGTCACCCCATACTTCAGGGTCGCTAGAAAAATATATCAGTCAACTGTATTCGTAGGCACAGGATCGAATTACCGGTGAAGTTTATTTATAACAGCGATCACATTTTGGTCTCTAGTCACCTTATATTTACCAGCAAGCTTCGTAGCCTTCTTGGGTGTAAAATTAAGAACCCCAATCGGGCTCGTTAATCGTAACGTTTCTTTGATGACGGCATCGAGATAATCTAACTTTGGGAGATGTTCGACTTTGAGAGGATTGTCACCAACGATCTCGTCTACCTGTTGTTGAGCTTTATGAAGCTTGTCAGGGTGTTTCAATAGTTGGTAGTAGGCGAAAGATAGAGTTCCACTTGTGGTTTCATGGCCGGCAACCTGGATGTGTCAGACTCTGGCAGACTTGTTTTGAAGCGGTAAACATACCAAGAATGTACACATGTTATATCTGATATTTTCGTCTGATAAACCTTCTCCGGTCTCCGAATCTTTGCCATTCAACATAGCATTCAGGAGATCGTTGACTTCTGGCTGTGGATTACGTTTCCGCTCTTGGATTATCGCATCGCACAATTCGTGCATCTGCCGGATATTCTCCTGGCGTTCTTGCTCCCCATAATAATGCATCTTATTGATGAGAGCGGGTCTGTTACCACGCTTGCCGCTCTCGAGGAGAACATAGGCCATCTGCTGAGCAAATTGAGGTGGCTTTTCGCCATAAAATCCATTGAACCGGTAATTGAAGGCACAAAGGCCAATTGTGTCGAAAGCTTTACGCCATCAGCAAAGACAAAATAATCTTACGTTCACAGGATCGTACCTAGGCGTGTAAGATCGTCAGTCGTCTCGATCTCATGGTCGTAGCCAGATCGATCCCATTTCAAGATCATTTGAGAAGCGATGTCCATCATTTGCGGAAACATCTTTCGAATACCAAGTGGACCAAAACTAGGAATGAGGATACGATGGGCGGCCCACCAATTCATTTCCGTGTTAAAGGCAGTGAAGAGTCCATCGCCAAGTAATGCGCGGACTTCTCTTAGGGTAACGTTTGGCACCTTTTCAAACCTGTCCGTATCGCACAGCTCATTAACTAATTTCTGGGTGGACACGACGATGTTTTCTTGACGTAGTCTCAACTTGAAGATAGGCCCATAGAGGTCTGAAAGCTTCCAGAAAGATCTGACAGGGAACGAGGGGTCGACGTCGCCGATGTTACCGAGAAGACCAAAAAGATGTTCCGGTGGCTGAGGAATGGCCTCCGTCGCTTCTTCTGCAGTTTCGGTATTATTGTCCACAGAGGTTTGGGAGGGGATGGGATGAGGAGCAGGCCCTGAGCCTGAGCTGAAGGGGCATGACATGGTGCGTGGATTTGGAAGTGGGGGAGAAAATTAGGGAATAAGTCTTTGACAACGAGCTGGGCTGCGTCGATGGTGATGGGAAAAATAACACAAATGCAAGATCATAAGAAGATTGAAAGATGATTCTGACAAAAAGACTACCGACCAACCTTTATATCTGGTCTCTCGGTATTGAGTCTTTGCCTGTAACCTGCCAAAAGCAGCCGGCTACAGCGACTGAAAAGGGCTAACATTGACATCAATATCATGGGCCCGAAATAGACCCTGTATGCATGTTCAGAAACGTCATGACACAGCAGCAACCTGTGCATACTGAGTTCGTGCAGGTCCGTTAGGATATGTTGTCGCAGCGGTAGAGCCTTCCAAGCAGCTTCTTCGCCGTTGTAAGAGACAAAATAAATGGAGAAATGGGTAATCCGGCAGCGTTCGTTGGGGGTTCATTGGGGTATCGGCGAACGGGGGGCCATGGACGCCGAGGGCCGACCTGGCCGGTGTGGTTGAGCACCACCGTCTCAAGGGTCCAGGCCAGTACTCTAGTACTAGAGTACGAAGTACGACGTGACGCACATCTCGCACTTCGGTTAGAGCCAGTTAACCTTTCGACCAGAACCGCAATTCGGCCCTAGAAGTAGTTGGTGGAACTGTCAGTTGGTGGCAGCATGGAGAAACTTTCGGTTGGTGCGATCGCAGTCAAGGGTCGAACTGCCAACACGGGAATCTCGTTCTCGGTGGCTTGCAGATCTCGAGGGCTTATTCTTCTGGGAGCCATGTCTTTGTTTACCGCCTTTTTCATTCCTTTTCTTGATTTTTTTGACAAACTTCTTGCTATTTCCCTGTGATCTGGGCAGGTACGCAGAACAATCGAGTTGCTAGCAGCCTCGGCTATCAAACAACACTGACCTAAAAAGCAGTGCTTATTGCTCAGAAGGCTGTGCTTTCGATATTCGACTACCATCACAGACATGGTAACTGTGCGGAACAGAAATAGTTAAGTCGCTAGTGTTGTATTTGATTTAGGTACATGAGATCTTTAGGTCAGGGTCAGGTAGACCAGTAGACTGCTGCAGGTGTGTCAACTGTTGTTGCCGAAAACGAGACCGAAAGGGGAAAATAAGACGATGTTTAGGACCTACATACGTGCCGGTTTTCCACGTAGGGCTGAAGTTCTAGTGGCCGACCGGTACGCGGGCCCGAGGTAGGCGGGCATGTATTACGCCACCATCCTCGCTGTCAAAAATCCTCGATAAAACCCCTCGTCCCACCGAAGGCGCGTGAGAGAAACAGCGGGGGGTCGGCGTTAACGCTCGGCACCTTGGCGGATGCAGCGGCAGGGCGGGGGAGGGCTGTTGCGGTCTACACTTTCCGGGGGGGCTGCACGCGCCTGGCGGGCGGCAAAAAGTTTTTTCAGGAGGCGCCGCGCAGAGCTGAAACCCCGTCGCCGTAAGGCATCTATTTGTGATAGGAGCCAGATGCCGAGTATCTGTAGGTTGAAAAAATTAAAGTTCAATCAAAGTTCAGAGAACTCGTAATTTATTCCTTTAGATTAGCTAAGGAAGCTTAAGGGGCCCTCGCAAGTTAGCCCAAATGAAAGCGCACCCGGTGTTAGATTGGATAGTATCGTCGCTCGAGGAGCCGGGGGAAAAAGCTTAGGATCTCGGAGAGGGCTTATATTGTGGCGTGTGCAGTGCCGCCTCCACATCTAAACCTGTCGGTTTGAAGCCCAGGATTTTAAATCCTCCGAGTCTTAGAATCCTTCTTGCAGTTCGTCAATATGTACTTAAAGTATATCCCGCGATAAACCATTGGACGTTGATGGATGTGGCCAAAACATGCTACCGTTCAGCATATCCCGTAGATGATGACCCGAGCACCAACCCAAAACAATCAACCCCTCAAGTACAATCTGTGGTTTTAGAATCAAATCACACGGCCCCCAAAAAAATCCCCCTAGCTGATTTCGTTCAGCCACGTAAAACTCCCCCCACCCCCTCTCTCCACC
>JANIPN010652411.1:0-11442 GCA_027478595.1 Erythroxylum anguifugum
ACGCTCCACAACCATAACCTACCCCAACCCCACCCGCCCATCCACAACCAAGACCACCTAGCTAAACGAAAACCAGACGACGTCCTCGACCTCCTCCTCGACGTCGAAAACCTCGAAGTCGACCCCATCGACCGACTAGAAGGCGACACCCCCCTCCACAAATCCGTCCGCTTCGTCAACTCGCTCAGCAAAGAGGACTGGGAGGCCGGTAGCTCGATCGTGGACCTGCTGGTCGACGCGGGCGCCGACCCGCGGATACGCAACAAGGCCAAGTTAAAGGCGTTCGACCTGGTGGATCCGCGGAACAAGGCTCTGCGGGACTCGCTGCAGAAGGCGGAATACGCGCAGCTGGCGGGCGACGATGTGGTGGTCGATGAGGACGAGGGTGGAGCCGCGGGGAGTGCGAGTGATAGCGAGTGAGGAAGGTTGGAAGTCAAGGGGGAGGGAGCTCCCCCGGATGAAAGGTTGTCGAGATGGGTTTGCATATGGTAGGAGTTGCAGGGTTTAAAATGAAACTTGAAGAACGCTTTGAATTGAATTGAGCGATTAGATTTATCTTTGGCACTTAGGCTTTGTACTCTGAAATAGTTCGTGGCTAGGTCCTCGGCAGGATTGGCCGGAAATGAATTTATAGCAACATGATACAGTCATTATTCATCCTCGTCTTCCTCCTCTTCTTCATCATCATCATCCTCCTCCTCTTCCTCTTCTTCTTCCTCTTCTTCCTCGTCGTCCTCTCCTTCCGCCTCGTCTTCAACCATGCTCCGTGAATGCCGTGTATTTCGTCTTTGTGCCGCCCTGGGGTCGACCCGTCCACTCTGTCCAGATCGCGCCCCTCCAGATCGCGCCCCGTTCGATGGCCTTGCTGTGCCTGTGTAGGCCGGTCTAGTCCTCGTTCTTGTTCGACTACCTTCCTCCTGAGCTTCATCAACCTGGTTCGCATTCGTATTGCCGTTTGGACGTTCGACCTCCTGCATAGGCTCTTCTCCAGGCCTCGTTGTCTTCCGCTTGAACGTATCCTTGCCCAGACTTCTCTCCATACGATTCTCCAGCTCTTCCATCTCCGTACCGGTCTTTCCATAAGCCGATCTAACGAGGCCAGCAACGCCTCGCTCTCCTACTTCCACTTTGCCCCGGGGACCTACGACCCAGTCGATAGTCTCCTCGCCGCCGACCCCTTCTCGTTCTCGTATCTTAACGATATAGCCATCCTTCTCCATGCGCTTGAGTATCTTGTCCGTCTTTTCGCCATCCACCGCCATTTCATCGGCATTTACTTTGGACAAAAATCTCATCAGCTTCCCATCGCTGATTTTTTGGCCCAGAGACAGCATGATACAGCTGATCACAAACGTATAAAGACCCGTGTACCCCGCCTCCGCATCCAAGCTCGGAATCTTCACGGGCGCCAAGATGGGCAGCTTTCGGAAGCTCGAAGGTAACGTCGACGTAAGAATGTACGCTTTCGAGGAAGACGACTGCGACTGAGACTCCTTGCCCGCACTCGCAGCAGACCGCTGCGCCGCCCGCTTCTGCTGGAGCGTGTGCCGTTCTTTAAGTGGAAGCTCCGTGAGCGTCATGCCGAACGTATCCCTCAGCACCGATTGCGCCTCGTTGAACACGACGTTGAACGCTCGTGGATTTGGTTGGAGAACTATTATTCCATCAGCCCTCTCTCTTTGCCACCCCAATAACCTCTATAGCCCTCGTCTTCCCCACCCCAACCATAAATACGAATGAAAATGATCTAAAAGGCCCACCCTTCAACGTACCTTTCGCACTGATATCCGCCCTCCGCAGCGGCTGCCGCGAGTACTCGCTCGCCAGCGCCAGCCGGACCAGGTTCTTAACCATCTGCTCCTGCGTGCCGCCCGTGTCCCCGCCGAACGCGCCATCTAGTATACTGTCGTCTGCCGCCGCCGCCAAGTCTGGGTCGTCCACTTCTGCGGATGACGAGTTCGAGCGGCGGCGCTGCGGGGGAGGGGATGGGGAGGCTTCGGCTTCCTGTGACGCGAGGAGGGTTAGTTAGTTGATGATGTTAGGTACGATACGGGGATCGAAGAGTAGCTGGGACTTACTGCGCGCCGTTTGAGGACTCGAGGCATGGCTCTTTTTTTTTTTTGGGATGAGGGGCTTGTGTGGTGTTTGAATATGTAAATTTTAAGTGTCCCGCGTGAGGTTTCTTTGAAGGGGAGACGTGACGGGACGCGATGGGTGGGTCTTGGCATACGAGGTTCACTTAAGCCTCTAGGAAGCCTATCGTAGCCGCCTGCTTCGACATGGATGCAGCTCGAAATTTGCTTTCCTATCATTCTTTTGGTAAAGAGGAATGATAACAATTGAACAGTTTGCATCTCTGAAATGAGTGATCAAATCGTACGTCATAATACAGATTTTGTCAATCTCATTGGCAATTTCCACGTTGATTTAACACTTGTCGAGCCTACATAGTTCCTTATGGAGATTGATTTTGCTATTCTATCTTTGTTTAAAAATAATCTTGCATCGCTTTAATCTGTACTGTGGAAATTGACAACTAGATCTTTCCCCTAAGGTTTCAGTTACAATTTGGGATTGCCCGCCATTGATACTATAGAGATCCATTTGATATTAACCAACTAAGGCAAGTAAATGATTATTGATGCAAGTTTCAAGGTTCTTTTTAGGCAAAGCTAGAGTGTACCGATTGTTCTTCCATCAGTCCTTTCGCGGTCCTTCGGTTATATACCTACCTAGGTACTTATGAGCGTTGAAAAATCTATCATTCCTTCCAGCTTCAGGCTTAGACATCAATCACATCTGTCAAGCCTTGCGACCATCTTACTGTCTCCTTCTCGCACAAGTATCACATGACACTCTCGTAGCACCGCCACTTTCAAAGCCTGCCTCTTTCTAGAGCACAACGCTGCATTGTTCAACTTTGCTTCCCTCTATTGGCCCATCCCCAAGTATTAAGTTTCTTTCCGTGTGTATGAAGCCTCTGTTTACGGTGCGGAATATGACGAGTAAGATCCAGAGTACAGACGAGGCCGTTGGGGGCCAAAGCCGGTGAAATGTGTCTATTGCGCCGATGAGCCTCATATAATTACAGTCTGCAGAAAGTTTCAACCCCACCTTTCTTGCTATCGGTGCCGCCATTGGGCAGCATTATAAGCCCGCCACAAACCTGTCATCCTAGTTCTCAGGCTGTGTTAAGGCACAGTCACAACATGATGTTCTATTGGAAAGGGCTCTGGAGGTTGCCAAGTCATATTGCAGTGCTTTGCCTCGATGTGCTTCAAAATAGGGAAGGATTCGTTCGATATGTTACGTCGCATGGCTCAAGAGGATCATTAAGAAAGTATGTATGGAAGCACTATAGAAAGAAGTCTTGACCCTCTATATTATTCAAGAACTCGCCTCTTTGTTTCTTGAATAGGACCCTGGAGACCCATAGTCTACAAGGATCCAGATCTTACTTCTAAAACTTTCGCAATGTCAATGCGACAGCCTATAAATTCCCGGGCTTTTGCCAAAGTATCAATGCAAGGTGTACTGGTAAGCATCGTTAGAATTTCAGCCTTTGACTTGCTTAGCAGCTTCAGGCATGTATGTGGTCGGCTGTAGCTATCTCTTTTGCGTTCCTTGTTTTTAGGATCACGGTTCGCTTAAGAATTTCTCGACGTCTCACCCTCGATGATGGCTTAGCTGCCTTCGCGTGGGTACTTCTTCTGGGAAATTCAGCAATGTGGCAGACCTATATAGGTGACTTATACCTTGCTTTGGGGGTCTCTGCGGGACAGATCTTCCCACCTCCTGGTTATATTCCGAGGATTATTCGTGCCAATCGTGTCGGGTATGCCAGCAATTTGATCATTTACTCTTGCTTGTGGAGTATCAAGTTTTCACTTGTCTTCTTCTTCAGAGGCTTGGGTCGTACTATCAGGAGACAAAAAGTACTATGGTAAGCGAAGAAATTTCTTGTCTAGCATGACACAGTTTTAATATTACATCTCTACCTAAAACCTTTATCAGTTTCGGATACCTACATCTATCAACTCATCTCAACTAGGTGGTTCGTGTTTGCCTTCACCGCTGCATCATATTTTGTATGCATCGGCACTATCGACAGTCGTTGTCTCCTAGGATCATGGACAACTATATTAGATAAGTAAAAGCATTTCTTTCCTGGTTGATACTTACCGAATCAGTACAATGTGACCAATTTAATGGACCACCGCTTGTGCTCATTTCGCTAATCATTGGTTGTATTCTCGACATTATGACAGATTTTGCAAGTGAGTACGTCGTATATATCGTCTAGCCCCACGATTTACACGATAAAGTTGTGATATTGTCAACAAACCTTCTTTGGAGAGTCAAGATCAGCACTAGAAACAAGCTTGTGCTACTAGCTATTTGTTCCTTGACGGCCTTCGTCATAGTTGTAACTATAGTTCGAGTTGCGGGAAGTACACAATCCGGAGCTAAGTACCAGTTAGAGGCTTCTTGGTTCCTCGTATGGGGAAGTATAGAAATGGCGACAAGTGAGTACTGCGGCTAAATTCAAGATGCAAAGCTCATCTAGTTTAGCGATTATTGTAGCGTGTATAGCGTCGTTCCGTGTCCTATATGTCCAGTCTGACTCACAGAAGAGACCATATTGGAGATACGACTCAAGTGGTGCTAATAGGGATATAGTACCTCTTAGAGAGCATCGGTCGATGGGATCCATAAATGCTTTGAACCCGGTGCAGTACCAGTCTTCTCTGGATACTAACCTAGCCTCTACAGAATTCATCTCTGAGCCTCCTAGAATATATGTTCTGCATGAATTTGAGATATCTTCTACCGGACGTATTGGGGGAACCTTGGACTGGTAGACTATTGCGCTTTAATGTTGCCGACGATTTGATGAAACCGAGATGTCTGGTGCGAATACTGGAGGCTAGGCTCAAATCTTTTATCTAGAAAGTCCTTCCTTGATTTCGGCGCAGCACCGTTATAGAGTTGCAAAATTAGTAAATTCATTGATTGTTGCTTGACATTGTTAGAGCAGGCTGTATGTAGAGCAGGCTGAACATGCACGAATGTAGTGTGGGGATTGGCAACTGGTCGGTGCAAGCAGTGTTGAACAGATCCTGCGGCGTATTGAGATGGCTTGGGCACCCGAGCAGGGGCCGTATTAGTTCCATCCAAGGACTCCAAACAGAGCCAAGATGTGAGAGCCGCGTAATCCACCTGATCCAGACACCGTAAGACAATCAATATCTTCCAGCCTTGTTGTGCCTTTCCACTGTTCTCCTCATAGTGCCCGCGATATTGGAGTCCCACAGGTACGGCATTCAGAAGGTGTATGGTAGAAACTCTATGATACATAAAACTGGAGGAACGAGACTGTGCAGAAACAACTGTCAAAGGTCCGAATTTAGGCTCGCAACGGGAAATTGCTAGGCTAGCGTCCGCTTTTGCGTTACTATTTTGGTAGTGTAAACGATCGCGAACATCTTGAACCAGATATTGTTTTAAAATTAAAGCGATCGACCAATTACTTGTCAATACTATTACATAGTAATTCTGACAGCACACTAATAGAAAAATTTCCCGGAGCTATGGGTCGATCAGCACTTCCTTCAAGCCACTAAGATACATAACGATCGGGAGTATTAACGACTGCCACTAGTCAGGGCCGCCTCATCGTACAGAAGAGCCAAGGCCATGCATGGGTCATGGACTCATGGCCGACAGCGTGGCCGATGAACACACGCACACACGCACACACGCACACCCGAACTACTTCGTATGAACCGGGCCTCAATTTGTGAAACAAGGATGGCTTTGCCTCAATAAAATTTTTATCCAAGAAATTTCATTTTACTTGGGCGGAGAATTGTGTCGGCGATAAAGCTGATCCCCTTTCGGTTGGAGCTCTACTATGATGTATGTCAGATTTCAGGCATGCGGCAAAGCGCCGACATGGGGGGTTTTCTGCTACCATGTCACCCTGTCTGTCCGGCCGTCCCCTTCACACGGGTCCTCTATGAAAGGGGGCACAATCAGTCAATGCGTCGTAATGATCTTGGGGCCGATGTGACAAGTGCCGGTCATTTCGTTAAGAAGTACAAAACAAACATGTATCCTTCCTGTTTGCTTACTGAGTGAGTGCTTTGCCTGTTCCCTCCTTCTCAAAAAGCTTCATTCAGGTTCTACTTGAGTCGACAATTCATTTTACACGCTCATTAAACTATCAACGCCTATACCATCTAGAGTTTATTACTTGATACTCCCTATAGCAACGATGCGTCAGTTCATTTCAATTCTCGCCCTCGGTGCTGTCGCCTTGGCACAGAGCATCGAAGATATCCCATCGTGTGCTGTAAGTATCATGTTTCCTTGCATATAACTATATGCATGGCTGATGTCCCTCTTTAGCAAGATTGTCTTCTGAACCCCAGTGCCCTGCCTTCCGACTGCGGGACGACTGATATCGGCTGTATCTGTGGCAACGAAGAGTTCGTTCAGCAGGGAGCCTGCTGCGTGTACGAGAACTGCCCCGAGGAAGATGTCCAGGGTAGGTAGAAGCCAAACAACCTCTTACGGACCGACAGGAATATATTCCATACACGGAACAGAGCCAAGCTAACAAATAACCTCTATAGCGGCGGTGAACCTCGCAAGCTCCTTCTGCGACCTCGCTGGGTAAGTAGCAGCCAAATATCTACCCCCCATTCCCCCCTCTCATAGCACCACTAGCTATGGAAGGGAGGGGTCCTCTCAAGAGAAACACTCGTTAACAGTTAACTTTAACAGCGCACAAGTTAGCCTACCGACCTCCGCCCCCACCGGATGCTCGCCTTCCGCCTCGTCGACCGCTTCGTCGTCCGGTGCTCCTGAAGAATCTTCCTCTGCAGATGCAACGAGCAGCTCTGCGGATGATGCACCCGAAGCTACCAGCACCGGTGCCGCCGCTAGGATCGAGGGAGCCGGCAGCTACCTTCGTACGGCGGCGATGGGTGTTCTGGCGGCTCTTGCCCTTTAAATGCAGTGCAGCATTGGAAAAACCAGGGAGTTTTCTACTCAATTGTCGGACTCCCCATATTTGGGAATATAAAACTTTCAAGAAAGTGATCATCTGATGATTACTGCTGCCATCTTATAATTGGGCTACACGGACACAAGACGAAGTTGCTGTCCTTTTCTTGGCGTCATAATAAATTTAGAAGATAGATGGACAAACTGGGCTTATTATTTGCTTCGGTCAGTTGGAAAACAAGGATGATCTATTTTTAGTCCTCTGTATAACTTTTCAATACTAGACTCCAGTTTGCAAACCTGCCTTTCGTGATGCCCTCCTCTCATCTACAAAGCGACTCTAAAAGGCAATCTGACTGCCAACCAACCCCCGGGTTTAAATGCTATCCCATGGATTCACAAGAAAATTCACAACAACAACAGCAACAAACTCTTATCAGGGAATTGTTTGGTACATGAATAAGTATATTAACTTAGATTAGATCATACCTGTGTAATATGGAAAAAAATAACTTAAAAGTTTATTTTTTATTTAAAATTTAAAATTTAATTTAAAAAACTGTTAACCTCAACAATGGTAGCGTCATGAAGACTCTCATCCTCTTCGCTATTCGTCTCATCTAGGGCCTGATGTATATCGTCCTTGTCTTCTTCTCTTTATTCTAACGTTGAAAAAATTGGGCTAAGGAAGGACTAGCCTGGTAAACTAATATTATGTTGATTTTGATTTTTCTGATCTATTATTGATATACTAAACCATAATTTTTTTATAGATATATTCAGTTTTTATTTTTGATTTCTATTTCCATTTTTATGCTCTATTCCTTTTACTTTCTTTCTACACTGACTACTTCATATGATTTGGATGATATATACACCGAGAATATGAACATTTTGTATACAAATCAGGGAAGTACTAGTTCACTTTATATGGGTCATTGTTGCTTTGAGTTTACAAAGACAATTGGTTCGTAGCCAAGATTTAGGTGATTACGACGGAATTGATAACCCACATTTTGTGGCAATGTCGGTGGGCACTTTTAATAAGAAAACAGTCAGTTGTCACATGTTCGGAGGAAAAAACAACCTTGTAGAAACGAAGGGGACCTCCTTGCTCTTGGACCCTTTGGCCTTATAAAATTTCCAAAGTTGTTTTCAGACACCGATATGACATAATGCTAGTTGCAAGCCTTCTTGAGACAAGTGTAATTTCTTATTATTCTTTGAATTCTAAATTTATATAACATTTAAATTTATTCTTAATATATTAAAATTTTTAAAAAAGGCTTTTAATAAATAAAAAATTAATAATATTAAACTTTTTTCAGTTAAGTATTACGGCATTGATGACATAACACTTTTTTTTATTTTCAAAATCTAATAGTGAATCCTACTTAGTCTATATTATATCATATAGTTTTAGTAACAAATTTAAAAATTAAATTATATATTTACTAAAAAATTATTCAATAAATTTTTTTTATTTTTATAATTTATTGCATTAACCTACATGTACGAGTGGGTTTATTAACAAAATTTTAAAAATATATAAGAAATTGTCACTTAACTACAAAATTTTAATTTTATTAATTTTCATTTATTAAAAATTTATTTAAAGCGTTAAAAATATTAAATTAAAATTAATGGTTATAAAATATTAAAATTTAATTTATATTCTGAAATACATAACTCCATTTATGTCATTTGCCTTAAAAGCCAATTGGCTTGGACAATACTAACAGGATATGTATCAGTGGATTCCTAGTCCTGCCATTTATGTTTTGTCTTGACTCTTGAACCATTATTTGCATAGAATTCCTGACCACTTTCACCTGCCCAAATTTTCAGAAGCTCCATTGGTTTCTAGTTATGGTCTATTTATTGGTTTCACTAACCAAAGTCTAAGTAGATTACCACAAGATTTTGTTTTAATTTAATATAATATTATTGGAACTGAAAGTAGAATTTTGTGCATCTATTCCTATTTCCTTTTCCTCCTCAATCTAGTTAATTACTTATTTTGAGAAGACTGGACAATGCAGGTGATCCAAGTCAAAAAGTTGCGCATGGCCTGTTGTTTATGAAAATGAAGGAATCAGAAGTTAGAAATTAGTGAGGCAATGACAAAAGTAGGCAGTTCTTAAGTCAACCCTAAAAGTCAAGCGTTTACACTTTACACACCCAAGCGTTTACAATTTTATGTGTAAAGCGTGTAAAGCGTTTACACTTTACACATAAAATTAGTGGAGAAGGAAAGATGCTTATTGTGTGCCCATCTGTTGATGATTTGATTTAATTACACAGGAAATGATTGTACTATGTTTGAAAATTTTAAGCAGTCTATGATGCTTGAATTTGATATGTTTGATCTTGGATTGATGCGTTATTTTCTTGGTATAAAGGTAGTGCAAAATTCTGCAAGTATATTTATATCTCAAAAGAGATATGTGCAAGAAATTTTGGATAGATTTCAAATGAAGAATTGCAATTCTATTTGCACGCCAACTGAGTGTAGTTTGAAGCTTTAAAAGAGATCCCGATGGAAGAAAGGTGGACAACACTTTATGCAAGCAAATTGTGGGAAGCTTAATGTATGTGCCCACAACAAGACCTGACATAATGCATGTTGTAAGTCTTATTAGTAGATATATGGAATGTCCAAGGGAGATCCATCTTTATGCCGCAAAAAGAATTTTTAGCTATTTGCAAGGAACTGCAAATTATGGTATGTTTTAATTAGATATATAAATATAAATTATTTAATTAGATAATTAAAGATAAATTAAAGGAGTTTAATTTACCTAATCTTAAATATGATTTAGGGTTATGATTTAGATATATTGCTAACTCATTGGAAATCTAACAGGTCACACGCAAAAAATATGATGAAGACAGAAAATGTTTTTTAATTAAGTTAGATTTGATTGTAAAGTTTAAGAAATTTTATGATTAAATATGAGACATTTAATAAATAAGGACTAATATGGTATATTAGATCTTAATTTAGGCTTAATTGATATTTAATTAGAACTAATTATAATTATATTTAAAGTTTAATTAAAATTAAAATTTTATTTCAATTAAATTACTAAAATGTCTAAATTTTATTATAAATATGGTTAAGTTCTCTTGAATAAAAGGTCGGAAACTTATGCGCCTATAGTGTTTGAAATAACTAGTTTTACGGTTAGTGTAAAATGACAAGAAAATGATTAATCTTCACAATAAGATATGAATTGCGATACATATTTTATTATAGTTTATTTGATAATCATTTTATATAATTTAAGTGATTTTGGTTAGTGAAAAATGAAACACAACATATATTTTGTAATTAATCTGATAAACATAGGATTGGATCCCTAAAAATTTCCCAACAAATACATGTGATTATTTTGATATACAAAACGATAGAACTATGAACGTTTTCTATTCTGATGTGAACAGACTTGAAGTGTATAATCATTTTCAAAACTTCATCAACCCTAAAAGTCAAGCGTTTACACTTTACACACTCAACAATTATATGGAATTATTCTAGTCTCTTGACTTGAAGCAAGAGACTAGAATTTGCACCCCTTCCCCACCCAAAAAAATACAGCCATAATTAGCATTTTGGAAATCCTCCGTAGAAATTTATGTAGAGCAATGATTAAAATTGCATTTCCAGGGAATAAAGTCATTTAAATGAATAATTAATGTTGCTAATTTAATCCAACCGAACTGAATTCTGTGCTACTGTAGTCTGTCGTGTTGAGTGGTGGCCTTTTGCTGTCGGGACAAGTGCTCAGAAAATTGAACATGTATTCAAATCTATTTTTCAACTTCTTATTGTTCTTTTGGTTTTTTCATTCCAAATCAGATGATACAGTAATTTAAATGAATAATTAATGCTGCTAATTTAATCCAACCCAACTGAATTCTCTGTGCTACTGTAGTCTGTCGTGTGGAGTGGTGGCCTTTTACTGTCGGGACAAGTGGTCAGAAAATTAAACGTATATTCAAATGCATGTTTCAACTTGTTGTTCTTGTTGTTTTGGTTTTTTATTACAAATTTGATGATACAGTTATTGACTCGTCAATTACGTCAAGTTTCAGACAATAGGAAATGAAAGAACGTGTACTTCGTGGTTGACACTTGACACAAGAGCACATCTACAGTATTTGTTTACTTGATTAAATAATTGGAGACAGATCTACTTACAACGACAAGCAACCATCTCCACATTACACTTGCACTCCTCTTCAATGCCCACTTAACACAACCATGGCTATGTCACACACCTATCTGACTGTTATCGTCGTAGCTCTCCATTTACACACCAGAATGGCAATGGCATGCAATTCCAATGACCTGACAGCCCTGAATGGCTTCTCCAACTGTCTGACTTCGAAGATTGATGGCTGGGAAAGCACCAAGGATTGTTGTAC
>JANIPN010652628.1:0-11440 GCA_027478595.1 Erythroxylum anguifugum
AATATAAAATCATTTGTAGCTATCAATAAATGTCATATTAAACTCGACAATAACATGTCAAAACTGTTACTAAAGCACCATATCTTTAATAACTTGGGCTGTCATAGCATAGTCATTAGTGTTACTATTCATATTTAATAACACTTATCACCTGTTACCGTATGTCATTTTTGTTGTAGTGAGCAGACTTTCAGGAATCAGGTCCCTCAATAAGAAATCGAAGACACCCAACTCCATAGAATGATTACTATCATTAAAGGAATCTAGTTGTTACCGGAAGTTTAGGGATTTTTGTTAGTTGTACGACCATTTTGATTACATGTAAGGCAGTTTTTCCTTTCTGTTAGTAATGCACTGACAGGTGACACGCAGATGAATTCCTGTATCGAGATGTGTGTATAAACAACTTTATATTGAAATGAAATGAAAGAAAAGGAGAGAATCCTTAATTCAAATCTTTTTTTTGTTAATTTGGAGGCCCCTGACCTCGAATCCATGAAACCTATCAAAACAACACTAATCATCTTGCATTTTTAAGTGGTATTTTATCATGCTCCTACTTAAGATTAGCTTTAAAATGATGTGATTATAGGCTGAAAGACTAGGGGTGTCTAGTTCCTGCTTGAACAATGACATAGTTAAATACCCACGACAGGTACTAGCTAAAGTTTAAGTCCAAGTAGAAATGAAGGTCAAAATGTTTTAACGTTGCAAACCCATTAACGAATTTTATGCTCTCGATAAGGATATGCAGCAAAATAATCAACAAAAAGTAAAGCCCTCGATTAGACACTGATCACACTTGTCACTGTTGCAATATATGTAGCAAACTAAGTATTCCAAAAAAGAATTCCCTTCCACGCTTTTTCATTCACAAATTTATACACAGTTCAATAATAGTTTTCTTCATTTTTTAATATATTTTGATGAGAGACACCAATCAAATTGATCTTCTTTTATTCTAAATTCTCTTAAATTGGATTTAATAGTCTTTCTTATAATTGAATCATGGATCACATCATATATAATGCTTCCATAACATTCTAATGTAGAAAACATTAAATTTAATTATCAATAATTAGATGAGAGTCGTGAAGATATATGATAGGACTTATATAACCTATAGGTTCTCACACAATGTAAATTGTAATAGTTTGACTTACATCTTTTTTTCATGATCGATTTTATACATATGATAGAAATCATGTGTTACGATATTATCTCATTCTCATTTAGAGTGAAAGTCTCCTATTCAAGAAATAATGCGTATATATTAGTTTAAACATAGGTAATGTCTAATTAGAGGGAGAGATTGTTGTGGGTCCAACGCTATTTTATGGATATTCATTTAACGAATTCTAATAAATCTAAACTCTAGAGGTATTAACTATCTCATTGGATCAAAATGAGTGTATATTATAAATCTTATCCTTTTTGAGATTTGAAGATAAGTTTGAAGACAAAAGTTGCATAAGACAAACACACGTTGATCAAAGAGTTTTAGAATCCAAATAGCTTTCATCAACTACACTTTTATTGAAGTTTTATTTCTAGAATTTGTTTAAGAGTAGTATTGATGTTTGTTTCTATGCACACACACACACACACACACACACACACACATATCAATTTGTACTTAATTATAGAGGTGATTAGTAGAAGTCTTTTTACAAAGCTTGAAAGGGAGGTTCTGTTATAGTTGTCATGTGAGAGAGTTATTAGATTAAAATCTTAAACTCTTGTATCTTGTTATTTGATAATTAGTGAATTTTTGATAGTTTGGCCTATAGTTTTTACCACAACATTATAGAGTTTTTCATATTAAAATCCTATGTTTATAATCATTCAGTAATCTTAATTGCATAAGTATAATGTTATTTATTGAATGATCTCGAAGATCTTATGAGTGTAATTGCTTAAAGCAGTGCAATAAGTGGTATCAGAGCCAGAGGTATGGATAATGAAAATAGCTTTATAATAAAGTTGATATCGACCAACTACTCCATATGGAGACCTATGATGGAAGATTTCCTATAATGCAAGGCTCTCTGAAATCCAATCAATATAGACAGAAGTATAAAAGACAATGTCTCATCTTAGCTAGAGAAGATGACAAATAAAGAGTGGGAGAAGATGAAGTGAAAGATTTTGGAAACTATTAGGTAATGGAAATATATCATCACCTTTAATCAAGTATCCTAAGAAACATATCCTTTTATGGTATAAAAGAAGTTGGAGGGTCTCTACGACCAAGAGACTATTTATAATAAGGCCATATTGATTAAAAATGCTTGTGAGCTTGAGGTTAAAGGCTAGGAAATCAATGTCAAAACATCTTAACGATTTTCATGACATTAACAATAACCTCTAGGTTCTTATGCAATGTGAGTTATAATAGTTTGACTTACATTAATATTATTTTCATACATATAGTAGAAGTTGTATTAGAAAAAAAACATGATGATAGAAGAGTTTTAGAATCCAAATAGCTTTCATCACTTAAGTTTTGTTAAAGACTGATTTCTAGAATTTGTTTAAGAGTAGTATTGGCATATGTGTATGTTTATGTGTGTGTGTGTGTGTATCAATTTGAACTCAATTCTAGAGATAGTTAACCAAAGTTTTCTAGAAAGCTTGAAAGAGAGGTTCTGCTATAGTTATCATATGAGAGAGTGATTAGCTTGAAATTTTTGTCTCTTGTATCTTGTTGTTTAATACTTAATGGATTTTTTTTTGTCGATTTATTCTATAGTTTTTACCTCAACATTAGTTTTCATGTTAAAATCTTGTGTTTGTTATCATTTATTCATCTTTACTGCGTGAGTAGCTTTTTATTGGTTGAATGATCTTAAAGATCTTATAAGCATTATTACTTATAGGAGCCTAACAAGTGGTATCAAAGCCCGATAAGTGGTATCAGATCTTAGCAAGGGGTATCAAAGCCTAAATTATTAAGAATGGAAATAACTCTATAATGAATTTGGCATTGACCAACTACTCAGTATGAAGACTTATAATGCAAGATTTCCTATATTGTAAGGCTTTTATGATCTAATCGATGTGGATAGAAGCATAAAAGACAAAATTTCCTCTAAGCCAGAGAAAACAACAGATAAAATGTAGAAAAAGATGAAAAAACTTTTGGAACTACTAAGCAGTGGATGGATAGCATCATATTTAGTCATGTATCCCAAGAATTGGATCCTTTTAAGCTATGGAAGAAGTTAGAGGGTCTCTTGAAAGGAAGACTATTTAAAACAAGGCCTCTTTAATTAAAAGGCTTATAAACTTGAAGTTAAAGGCTAGGAAATCAGTTTCAAAACATCTTAGCAATTTTTAGGACATCAATAACAAGCTGAATACAATGATGATCATCCTCGGTGATGAATTACAAGCATTGTTCTTGTCAAGTTCTTTACTATATAGTTGGTGTGTTATTATTTGATGTGATAAAAAAAAGCATGTTCAATAAAGAGATTAAGAGGAAGGAGATCGGTGTCGACAACATGCACACTCTTGTAGTAGAAAACACAGGAAGAAGTAGGAGTAGAGGTTCTAAAGGGAATTTGAGGAACATATCAAAGTTGAAAGATGACAAGGAGACCATAACGTATCACTAATATACCAAACCTAGTCATATAAAGAAGTTCTACTATAAATGGAAGAGAGACCAGAAGCAGCAAGACAATGAGAAGGATTGAAACGATAACAACAGTACAACATTGACAACAAGTACATATGATAAAGTGTTATTGATTTGTGCAGCCAATTACTATCTCTATATTGATCTTAAAAGTAGTACGACACATTTTAGACTTACAATTCAATTCACTGTCTATGAATGTGCTTGACCGAGAGGGATACTAGCACAAGTTTAGAGATGGCAAATGGAAATTGTATAAAGGAGCATTGATTGTTGCTTATGGTGATGTACTTTATATAAGACATACTTGAAGGAATGTGCTAGAGAATTATATGTCATTTAAGAAAATATTTTATAGAATTTGTGGAACTGGAGATTGGGACATGTTAGTGAGAAGGAGATCAAGTTACTAGCTAGAATATTACTTATCTCTATGAAGACGATGGTTTCTTTGAACCCTTATGATCATTGTATGATTGGAAAGCATCATCGAGTCTCATTTTATAAAAGGTCTACCAAGAGGAAGACAAAGTTGGAGCCGGTACACCCTAACGTATGTGGTCCTATAGAGATGGAGTCCTTGGGTGGTAACAAGTATTTTTTTATATTTATCGATGATGTTACACATAAGACTTAGGTTTTTTATGTTGAAATAAAAAGTTAGATACAGACCTTTAGAAGATTTCATGCTATAGTGGAAAAGGAGACTAAAAAGAAGTTAAAGTGTCTCTAAACTGACAATAGAGGCAAGTACACCTCCAACAAGTTTGAAGAGTATTATGAGAAAGATGGCATAAGGCATGAGAAGACATAACCTAGTACTCCACAACTAAGGGAGTTATTGATAGGTTAATAGAGCCATTTTGGAGAAGGTTCGATATATGCTCTTGATGTTAAACTTACCAAAAAAAATTTAGGGTGAGGCAATCAAAATTGCAGTTTACATGATTAATAAAACTCCTTTAGTTCCCTTAAACCTTGACATTTTTTAAAGAGTGTGGAAAGGAAAAAAAATCTAATGTTTTTGCATTTAAGGGTGTTCATATCCAAAGCCTTCATACACATGCCAAAGGTGTTGGACCTTGATTCCAGAGCCCAAAAATCCAGAGTCATAAAACTTGAGCGCATTTCCTTGTAGGGTTAACTCAATGAATCCTCATTAGCCATTCCCACAAGGGTGGCATGCCCACACTAGCCAATCATCAAAATCACAATTTGACTTCTTCAAAACAATTGTAGCTCTATGTTTCTAGTTAATTTTGAAATAAGAGCCATCTCATTTGGAGCTCTATATCTTAAGATATGCTTAAAAATCCAAGGTATGTTAATAGCCCAACCATGCTCTCCCAACAGACCCCTCACTTCCTTTCCATAAATCTTTCTAAGATCAACACCAAGGACTACCACTTTTATGGAGGGATAAAAAAATGTCTTAGGAATCTATTGCTTTAAAAGTCACTTTATTTGGATGTCGGATGATGAAGTTATGGCCAAAGGAATCAAGCATGTTTATATGCTCAATTATATTGTACCTATCTTGGGACAATTGCCATAACTTTCTTTAGAGATGTCGAATTGAGGTCATTCTTAGAAGGTTTGAAAGAAGACTTCTAGATCTACAATTTCAGAAGACCTTGAAGCGAGATTTTGTCATTTAAAGAGTCAAAAACTTAAATTTCCAAAAGTAAACTGTGTATACCGGTTAAACAGACACATATGTTCGCCTAACAGACATACATGGGGCTGAGGGTCATTCCAGACCCAAGAAGGTCAGTTTAAAGGACTTAATGTTCGTTAAATGGACATGGGCGAGGCTGGGGATCCTCACAGACCCGAGAAGGTCCATTTAACAGACCTAACGTCCATCTAACGGACATAAGTGATACAAAACTCACTCCCAAGCCTCTCCAATGATTCCTACATCCATTCTAACATCATGTTCACTCATAATCTTCTCAAATTTACCTCTTCTAGTGCAATATCACTTCTTAACAATTCAACCATCAAATTGTTCTCATAAAACTCTTAATTCTCAACTCATTTTATTCATCACATTCAACTACATCTCACCATTCACTATAGTTGTCCTAATATACATCCTATTTAGCATCACCAACTTGTAATGATCATATCTTTCAACTCCGATATCTAAAACTTCCATACTTTATATCGTTGGAAAGCTAGAAAAATCATATACAACTTCTAAGTAGACAATTTTGATTAGTTCTACCTAGATTATTCTAGATTTTCCCCTGAAGTCGGAACATAATTCCTACCCCTATGAAAACTTGAAATTTGCAATGTAAAGACTTGAAAAGTTATAAGAAAACATATTGTATATATATTTCATTAACATTAAAAGATACGAGTTTACAACGCTTTGGTGGGCATTTTGAGCCATCTTACATCATAATCCAAAAATACAAACTTTACAAGAACAATAATTACTCAAAATGCGACTAAAGCCTTGTTTTACATAATCTAGCTTCAAAACAAAAATATGTAAATTGGAGTAATACCTTGACTCTCTCCTCGTTCACTCGATATCTTGCTCCTCACCTATAGATGGGAAGGAACGAGAGGGGGTGAGCTTAAAGCTCGTGGATAATAGTTTTATAATCTGTAATAAGCAAAAACCATTGAAAACCTTCATGATCATAGCAAATTCTCATGAAAACCCATAAAACATATATTTCTCAAATTCTCAACTTGTCAAATAAATTCACAACTCACATAAGTCATGCATTCATCAAACTTGTCAACACATGTAAACACATAAGCACATCATAATAGTTTGGGCAGATCCATAAACACGACGAACTACACAATTCCACATAATGGTCTTGTGTAGTTGTAAACTTGAGGGAGTCCATGAAGGAGCTTTGTGCTACTAGTGGGTAGGCGGGAGAAGCCTTTAACTTGGTCAACGTGCACGTGACATTCTTGAATGAACTATACCAAACCCACATAACATGTAATTCAAGAATTGAAAATAGTTTACCCTTATGGCACATTTTTGGAAACTTGATTTTATAAACTTGCTATTCTTTCAAAAATCATTTCCATCATTCAACTCATCAAGAAATAACACAATTCATATACAAATATGTAGCACATTCTTACAGCATTTAAAAAGCAATAAATGCACATGAATAAAGTATTTGGAAATCATTTATTTTCATTTCTTGAAAGAAATATTAATGATTTATTACTTAATTATAAAAGTGGAACCCACCTTGAAGTTCCTTGTCTATAACTTACTCAAATGTGCCTCTCCTCTTGCTCCTCTTACCTCTCCTGATTTTCTTCAACATTGAAAAAAATCCCAAATCAATAGGCATTCTAATTGAGAAACCCATAAAGTACATTCACTAAAATTGATCCTAGGATACCTAAACCCATGCATTTCCTAAGCTCTTTGAACCAAAAACTTCTAAAAATCCAACGATTAAAACACACACTTACCTTGAATCTTCACTAAACAATTTGTTTCTTAGCTCTAATGGAAGCTCTAATCTTTCTCTTTCTTTGACCTTGAACACCTTCAAAATCGCTCTTTAGAACTAAGAAAAATTGAAACCTAATTGACCTCCCTTATTTTCTCTTCTTTCTCTCCTTTTTGTGCTTCTCTCTTCTCTCTTTTCTCATTCATTTTTTTGGTTTCTTCCAAATGTAAGACAACAATTTTTCTCCCCTTTTATACCCTTTAATGATTGCACAATGTCCATTTTGCCCCTCCTTTAATGCTTTATGGTTTTTAAGCTTAAGTGATCTTCCAAAATACCCTTTATGTAATCTTACCATCTTAACACTTTAATTCAATTAACCTATGTCACATAATCTTACCCACATTAATGTAATAATTAAATCCCAAAAATTAATCCACCAAAACTTTAAAATTAATTTAAATCATGCTTATTCATCAAGAAAAAATTAGGGGCCAAAAAAAAGGGAAGAGATCGAAAATGGATTTAAAGACTACTCCTTATGTGTTTGTTAGATATGGTGATGAGAAGTTTAGGTATAGGCTCTATAACCCAAAAAAACAAAAGGTTGTTAGAAGCAGAGATATGACATGGGTTCAGATCTCATCCATGAAAACAAGATTACATCTAGTAGTTCATTTTTTAATAATGAAGATTTTACCCCTGTTCCTACTTTTGGTGATCAGCCTATGAATAAATAAGGTTAATATTAGCGAACACAGGATAATAATAAGGTAAAAAAGGAGAACATAAGCTAACACATGATAATAATCGACTGGAACTTGATGGAGAGAAGGCTCATGAGCCACATAAAAGAGGAGATGAATTCATATGGACAAGAATAGTGCTAATATATAAGTAGGATGGTTCTTTTAAGTAAGCTTACGCTTTGTAGTAAGATCATTGGAATGACATTCAAGTGATTTTTTAAGGTAGTAGATTTCTCCTCCAAAATGGACTGAAGAGGGAGATTGTTGTAAGTTCAACCTCATTTTATGGATGCTCACTTGAATAGTTTCGTTAAATCTAAACTCTAGAAGTCTTAACTATCTCATTGGATCAAAATTAGTGTGTGTTATAAATCATTTCCTTTTGAAGATTTAAAGATAATTTTGAAGAAAGAAGTTGCATAAGATAGAAACATATGTTGATAGAAGAGTTTTATAGTCCAAATAGCTTTCAACAACTACAATTTTATTAAAATTTCATTTCTAGAATTTGTTTAGGAGTAGTATTGGTATATGTGTGTAAACACACAAAAAATTGTCAATTTATACTCAATTCTAATGGTGGTTAACAAAAGTCTTTTTAGAGAGTTTAGAAGAGAAGTTATGTTGTAGTTGTCTTGTGATAGAGTGATTAGCTTGAAATCTTCATTTCTTGTATTTTTATTTGATACTTAATGGTTTATACTGTTATTTTTACCTCAATACTAGAGAGTTGTTCACTTTTGAATCATGTGTTCATTATCTTTCAGTCATTTTTATTACGTGCATAGTTTTATATTGGTTGAATGATCTCAAAATCTTATGAGCATTACTGTTTGAAGTAGCCAAACATGTGGTATCAGAGCTCAACAAGTGTTATTAAATCCCAACAATATATACATAGACTTTTTGGTTAATAAAATATAAAAAATATGGACTAATTAGGAGTACTTTAGTTGAAATGGATTCATAGTTACTTTTTTAAGTATGCAGGTTTTTGGATAGCTTAACTTAAAACTAATACATCTCCTTAAGCAAATGTTGGGACTAAGAAGTAAAGTACATAAGGAATTCATGAGAATTATTAGGAATTGGAAAGACATATAGCTTTGGTATAACAATTGGCATGAGCTAGATCCTTTATTCTTATTGCATAGCTTTAACTCCTTAAAAGCTTTATTCCCTTGAACTAATTAAATTAGAAGCATGTTAGCTCAAGTTTTATAGTTGACGATTTTCATGATAATGATATAATATTTCAAAATTCAAATTGGATTTATTTTCTTTTATTATTAATGGGTTAATTTTCAAAAGGAAATAAAATCATAAGAAATGTGCTTCCATTCTTGCAGGAACCTTCTTTATAAACTTACCTTATTAGAAATGGTTTATGCTAAAGGATCTTACTAATTATGAAGGCCGCATATTAGCTCCTTGATCATTAGAAAAATTTTAGCAAAGATAAAAATCGAAATTATTGAGATTCAAATTGATCCAGTTGACTAATGATGCAAGTGAAGCATCGGCTAATTGAGGAAATGCAATTTAAGGAAGAGGCAATGCAACTATGAACAAGAAGAACTGAACAATATATAAGTTTGCGAAGCTATATTGTCGAAACTCATCAAAAGAATATACATTATGGAAAGTGATATCCTTGTACAAAATTCTCTTGTGCGTTAGAAAGTGAAATTCTATTGAGAGAGATTATTAAAACTCATATTAAGCAAACCTTATTTTTATTTGGGAGCTTGTAGAGGCTAGTGAAATAATACTAGTGTGGAAGGTTGACGAACTTTTAAAAATATTGAAGAGGAAATGTCCTCTATGTTACATCACTGTCATTCTAGAGAGGCTGAGGGACATTATGGTGCATCTAGGACAGCTCATAAGGTTTTAGGGTGTGGTTTCTATTGGCCCACCTTATTTAGGGATGCATTTGCATTTGTCAAATCTTGTGATAGGTGTCAAAAGATAGGGAACATTAGTAGGAGACATGACAAACCATTGACTAACATTCTTGTTTGTGAGGTTTTTGATGTTTGAGGCATAAATTTCATGGGAACATTCCCTAAGTCTTTCTCTAATCAATATATATTGGTTGTTGTTGATTATGTTAGCAAGTGGGTAGAAAAAGAGGTATTTCCTATAAATGAGGCTAGAGGTGTCGTTAAGTTTTTGAAGAAGCATATTTTTACACGTTTTGTCACACCTAAGGCTATCATTAGTGATGGGGGGTCGCATTTTTGTAACAAACTTTTTGATTCATTATTAGCTAAGTATGGGGTGACCCATAAGTTTTCTACTCCATACCACATGGGGTGACCCATAACGTTGCTACTCCATACCACCCCTAAACTAGTGGGCAAGTTGAAGTCTCAAATAGATAAGTAAAGAAAATACTAGAGAAAACTGTTAATGCTTCTAAGCAGGATTGGTCTTTAAAGATAGATGATGCACTTTGGGCATATACGACCGCATTTAAGACGCCCATAGGCATGTCACCATTCAGGATAGTGTATGTGTTGGGCACCCTGTCCTTGTGAGTCACAGGCCTGATGTCTTAAGTGACATTTGAACGTGTATCCCATAAGGGTGGCGTGCCCCTCCCAGGACAAACATCAAAACAACTCACTTCTCCTATTTTCGAAACCCAACTCTTGAACATAATCACTGTACTTATTCCAATGAACTCTCCTTAACCATCATCGATTCCTCTTCTTGCTCTAATACCATAAGTGTTAGGTCCCGTTTCTGAACAGATTTTGGGAAACCCCAAAATGGAATTTCTGTTGGACCCCAAATTTTTCTTGAAAGTTAGAACTCTTATATGTGAAATTTTGGAAGTTAAAAGTTGAAAATTTTAGTTGAAATATGTTCACTGAGTATGCTTCAGTATTTTAGCCATAACTTTTTCTCTAGTTATCAAAATATGATAATTCTTAATTTGGTTTAAAATAAAGAAATAGGGCTACAAATTATCTGATGAAATTGAGTTCTAATTCAGACTCTAATAGTTTCAATTTTAGGATGGAAGTTGAACACAGAATATTGTTTTCATATAAGAATAGTTTGGAAATGTTTGGGATATAACTTTTAGATTTTTAAACCAAATTGAATGATTTTAGTGTTATTAGAAAATTAAGATAATGAGGAGCATTTTTATAGAAGGAAGTATTATCAAATTCCTTCAATTTTACCATGATCATTAGTTAAGAAGTTAGAAGTATAAGATGTTAGTTGCAAAGACAAAAGGAGGGCATAATGGGAAGGACAAGATAAATGAAGGGTAAAATGGGGAAAGCCAATTAAATTGTGGTCTTGAAGTAAGAAGAAGGCAAAAACGTGGAGAGAAGTCGTGAGTGTTGGGCCCCGAAAATTTTTTCTTTTATTTATTTATTTTTATTCTTGATTTATCAATTTATTTACTTGTCTATTTTAATTTTTATTATGTCGCCATAATTGTTTTAATTATGTGTATATGTATATATATATATTATTTTGAGTCATGGAATTAGTGAACATGATTGGACTTTTAAAGAATGGGCTTTAGGGCTTTAGGATTAAGAGAAATAAAAGAAGAAGGTTAGAAGTGGGTGGATTGG
>JANIPN010653911.1:0-11433 GCA_027478595.1 Erythroxylum anguifugum
AACTCTCCCTCTCTCTTTTCTTTCTCTAATTTTCGTGAACTTCTCTCTCTAAGCTTAACACAACTTATGTCTTACACGTTAAAAACAACCTAAGCCTAAACGACACCTTCCTTCTTCATTCAAAAGATAATTAAAAGGGATAAAAGCCCACTTGATTTCCTAGGGCCTCCTAATTCACCTTAACACCATCTTATGCTTTTAATTCTAACAATTTATCCAAAATTCTAATTCTAACTAATCCTTTCCATTAATTCTATAAACGAAGTACTAAAACCCCAATTTAATCTAATTAAAAGGAAAAATAGGAAACTAATCCTCATAAAGTAAAACATGCTTACTGCGAATCGGGGCCCAACACTAATAATATTCAACGTTTTCATAATTTATTCCTAAAATTCACCAAAAATTCAAAATCACTAATCACACTTTCCAATTAAATTTTTCAGTACACATAAACCACAATTCTCAATAAAATCACCTTTTACATATTTAAGTCAATTATACCCGAAATGTCAATGAATGCATGTACAGTCTTTTTAATGTGTGCAAAAATCAAATTCACGTGCGTGTATACTAACAATATGCATGAGCATGAAAATGCAATTTTCTTAATCGCTCTTTGATCTCACATATTTTGGATTTTAAGGTTCTAACCCTTAGTATGAGAATGGGATGTTACATTGGCCACTCTTGAATAGCCTTTACCTTCTCACTATCAACCTCAACCCCTTAAGAACTGATCACAGACCCCAAGAATACTAGCCTATCAATGCAAAATGTACATTTCTTAAGGTTTGCATACAATTTCTCCTATCTCAACACATCCAAGACACATTTCACATGCATGACATGCTCATTAAGATTAGTACTATATATCAAGATGTCATCAAAGCAAACAACCACAAAATTTCCAAGAAATGCACGCAAGACATGATTCATCAACCTCATAAAAGTTTCGGGTGCATTAGTTAAACCAAATGGCATGACTAACCACTCATACAACCCATATTTAGTTTTGAAAGCAGTTTTCCATTCATCTCTTGGTTTCATTCTAATCTAGTAAGATTCACTTTTCAAGTCAATTTTTGTAAAGATACATACACCATGAAATTCATCAAGCATATCATCTAACCTAGGGATAGAGTGGCGATACTTTACAGTGATTTTGTTAATAGCTCTGCAGTCCACACATATCCTCCAGGTTCCATCTTTCTTAGGCATCAGTAACATAGGCACCGCGCACGGGCTCAAGCTCTCCCTCATATGTCCCTTTTCTAGTAACTCATCCACCTGCTTTTGAAGCTCATTTGTCTCCTCAGGATTACTCCTATAAGCTGGGTGGTTTGGAATTTGAGCTTTGGGCACAAAATTAATTTGGTGCTTGATGCCTCTTAAGGGTGGCAGTCCTTTGGGCATCTCCTTAAGAAAGACATCTGAATAATCCTGCAAAAGAGAAGCAAAAATACTAGGCACAGCATTAAGAGGGTTAGTGTCAGAAACTAAACACTCTCTGTATCTCACCACTACTAGTGCTCTTTTCTCTGCAGTTACTCTCCTTAAGTCTTTTCCCTTAGCAAATAAGCTCACTTTTCTCTCTTCTTTTCTCTTTCTGAGCTCTTCTCTCCTGTAAATCCCACTTTCTTTTCCTCATTTGTGTAGTCAACCTCCTCACTTTTACTTGCTTTTATCTGGTCCAGGTATAATTCATAAAGTGATAAAGCCAGTAGAATGAAATTCCTTCCCTTAAACTTAAAGGAGTACCTATTGGTACACCCATCATGTGTTACCCTCCTATCAAACTGCCAAGGTCTCCCAAGTAATATATGACCAGCCTCTATTGGTACCATATCACACAACACCTCATCCTCATATCTCCCTATTGAAAATGGCACTACAACCTACCTAGTCACCTTCAGACCAGCACTATCATTGAACCAATGTAAATTATATGGCTCCGGATGTTTCCTGCATGTCAAACCCAATTTCTGTACCATAGTCCAACTAACTGCATTAGTGCAACTACCCTTATCAATTATCAAATTGTATACTTTCCCACTAACAAAGCATCTCAAATGGAATAGATTCTCTCTCTGATCTACAACCTCATATGTGGCCCTATCACTCAGTACCTTCCTAACTACTAGTGCTTCCCCTGTGACAGCTCTCTTAAAGCAACTGTCATCGTCAAAATCATTATCAAAAACAAGTTCAGATTCACTACCACTATCCTCTGAATCAATCATCCTATTATCCCTCGTAATCATGACTTTCTTATTCGAACATTGAGATGCAATATGGCTAGTACCCATGCATTTAAAAAATTTTATAGATGAATGTTTACTAGAAGTAGCTTGGGTGTTGGAAGTACCTTTCTGTTCAGATCACCCAGTCGTCTTCTTAAGTGCTTCCTTGAAATCCAGTCCTTTTTTCTTGGACTTCTCCTCCTTTTTGGGCCATTTGGAGTTCCATTAGTAGCTAGAGCTTGCTCCACTCCTCGCTGTCATTCTAGCTTTGAGCTATCTCTCCACCTTCATAGCCATGTTCACTATGTCCTCAATCTCTAAGTAGTGCTGCAACTCCACAACATTGGCTATCTCCCTATTGAGTCCACTAAAAAATTTGGCCATTGTAGCCTCTGGATCCTCCTCTATGTTGGCTTGGATTATATCCACCTCCATCTCCTTGTGGTAGTCCTCCATTGATTTAGACCCCTGAGTGAGTCTCTGAAGTTTCTGGTGCATCTCCCTATAATAGTAAGAAGTCACAAACTGCTTCTTCATGTATGCCTTCATATTGTCCCAGGTAGTAATTGGCATCTCTCCATTTCTCCTCTTGGATGTCACTAACTGATCCTACCATATTAGTGTATAATCTATAAATTCAACAGCAGCTAGCTTTACCTTTTTATCTTCAAAAAAATTGTGGCACTCAAAAACCAACTCCACCTTCCTTTCCCACTCCAGGTAAGCCTTTACACCATTCCTTCCCTTGAAGGCTGGGATCTGCATCTTGATAGATTTGAGGTCTCCATCTCTCCTGTTAAATGGCTCAACTCTCTAAGCTCTCCTAAGTCTGCATACCTCAAACTCCTCCTCCTCCTCCTCAAAGTCATCCTCCTCTAACCTATAACGAGGTGGTAGTTACTGCTGGCATACACCTGCACGCCTCTCTTGAGGTTCCTCGCGTCTCCTTTGTTTGAGCTCATCCAACTGTCCCCCAATCTTAGTTAAGGCTAGATTGAACTTCTCAAATTGTTGCTGTATGGCTCTCAAAGTGAGAGCGATATTTGCATCTCCCCCTTGGTTTTCATCATTACTACCTCCCTGTGACATTGTAGATAAAATGATATACCTGCAAAACAAGGTTAGTAATAAACAACTTCACACATTCCCTCACGTGTTTCACTCAAATGATGTCACTCTCCACGTGTTTAATTCATGGTAATGACTCCTCAAATAAGCTCACACACTCTTGCCTTTTACCACTCAATCCCCTATGAAATTCAAATCACCACTCGGAACCAATTCTTAAACGATCAAAAGAATCAAAAGGGTGTGAAAATTTTGAACCAACTAGCAAGAATAAACAACCCTAACTAATCACAATCAATCAACAATTCGAAACCAGTAATATGCAACAAGCTAGCAATTTTCAGAAAAATTTTGAAACTGCTTACCACGGATGATTCAAAATGAACCAACAAGCAAGTATGAGTATGACAAAACAAAATTTTTTGTGTGGTGTTTCTATACTTTTTTCTTCGGACTCTTTTTTTTAGACATTTTTGGGACTTTTTTCAGACTTTTCTTTCAGACTTTTTTCGGATTTTTTTCAGACCTTTTTTGGCCTTTTTTTCAAATTTTTTCGGACTTGTTTTTAATATAGGCTGAAAGTTTCAACAAAAGAACTAAGAAGAATAATTGAAAACCCTAGGCCAAAAGTTAATTCACACCTGAATTAATGAACCGACGATAATTGGATGGTGATGGTTGGCGGTTTCTTGAATTCCTATGGAGTTGAATAAGAATTCTCCTCCACACCAATGCTCTGATACCAAATAACTCGCACACATGAAATTGAAGGATTGAAAAGTTAAAATTCAAAGAAACAAGAAGAGGATAGATTCGAATTAACCAAAAATTAAATTCGATACATAAGGTTTCAAATTTGCCTATTAGACCTCACGAAGAACTTGTCTCGGGCAACCTAGATAATAGGTAAAGAACAAATCAAGAAAGTTATTTAGGATCAAGATCACACCACATTTTGATTCGGTTGATAAGTGATGTTTAATTCCTAAGTTGAAAAGAACAAGAGGGGGTTTCTCCTCTCAATATGGCCAGCGACACACAAGAAATAATATGATCAAAGTTGTCTTTCCCTAACCCTAAAGAGGGTATTTATACCTAGGTCAAATAATAAAAGACTTGGGCTAAATAATACATGGAAGCCCAAAATAAATATAACTTAAACAAGTTTAAAATAGAATAATAAAAACATGGCTAGGCTTGGTCCAATGCCCTCCCAAGTCTGATCATAGGTGCGCCTCTCTTCTTGGGCTTAAGTGATGATGCACAGCCCAATGCAATGGTCTTCAAGACCCAAGTGAGTCCAATATAAGAATTTGAGATACATGAATCAATTTGGGCTATGATTTAGATAGCTCTCCTCCAATAGGCTTGGTGCACTCCATCCTCTCCACAAATTGGCCCATATGCGCATAGAGAGCCTCCTTGAGTCTCTCGGTCCTAGCTTTGGACATAGGTCTAACTGGAATGACAAGCTCGCCCCCATCACGCATGCCATCTCTATGGTGATCCTGGCTCCTGCTCACGTCATAAAGTCTACCTACATAAGATAGAAACTTGTTGTTCCAATGGTCAATCGTCTTTTAAATTGAGTCAAATAAAATCTAGGATTCTCTATAAGAGATTCTTTTTTGCCTGAGATTAGGATTCCTACATATTTAAAAGGCATTTTTTGACTACTAAGATTAAAAATATTTGTGAGGACTTTAGTCATTGCTCGTAAGCCAGTAAAGACGTCAATGTGGCTCTTACTCTTGTTAATAGAGACACATGACAAAGTATGGTAATAATTCGGTGAATCCATGAGCAATTCCACTAGAGCAGCATCAACTCCATATAATAATAAGAGATCATTTGCAAAAGAAAATTGGTATAGTTGTAAATTTTTTACATTTTTGATGAAATTTGAATTCTTTAAAGTTTACAACCTTGTGTTCCAAGATTCTAGATATCACTTCAATTCACAAAACAAATAGGTAATAGGAGAGTTGATCCCCTTATCTTAGACCCTTAGCACCTTGAAAATAAATGGTTGGTTCTCCATTAACAAGGATTATACAAATTAATGTTGAAATTAAGTGCTTTTTTTTAAAGATGAAGATGCTTAGGAAATCAACTACCTATAATGTGTCGAATAGAAAGTTCCAATGAAATAATTCAATGTTTTATTGAAGCCAATTTTAAAGTACAACTTATTAGATTTTGTTTATTATTGTAGCTTTTAAACAACTCTTAAGCTAGCAGCTAATTGTCACTTATTCTCCTGCCTTAGATAAATGCACCTTAAGTAAAACTGACGAATAGTTTTAACGCCTCCTTTAACCTTTTAGCAATCAGTTTAGAGATGATCTTATAAATAATATTATAATAAGATATAAGCCTAGAATCATTAAGGGCATTGTCATTTAACTTTTTGAGAATAAGGCAAATAAAGGGTTTGTTTAATTCTCTAAGAAGTTTATTCCTTACAAAGAATTATAACACAATAGTTATGATCATATTACCTATTAGATTACATATTTTTTGGAAAAAGAATATATTTAACTCATCGAGGCCTTAAACTTTATCAAGATATAACTTCAATAAAGTTTGTTTGATTTCTAAAGCATCAAAAGACCTTAGGAACTCATCCTCCTCCTATTGAGAGATAAAATTAAGGATGAATTTCTTTATCACCTACACTTTATAGTTGTTAGAAATTTTTAATAGGTTCTTAAAATGATTCAAATTCAATTCCTTAATCTCCTCCTATTATCTAATAATGTTTCCATTGTTATCTTTTAAAGAGCAAATCTTTTGGAGTTACTTCCACTAAAAATCCTTCATCTAACAAGTAATATGATCATATTACCTTTACCTTCAAACCTTTGTGTCATTTACATTTATTGAGATTGAAGATGCTATTAACAACTTTGATGATTTCGTAATTTTTAGGGTTGAAGGTTTTGAAAAAATCTACAAGGGAGAAATTGATAGTGGAATGATTAAAGTTGCAATAGCCCTTACAGCTAATCTGTTAGTTGCACTTTGATGTATGACATAGTTATTATCTTTGGGTATTAAGTTAATTGTTTTAATACTAAAGGTAAAATCCTGTAATAATTACTATTTAATTGAAATTATGATGAGATCATAATTATAAGATTAAATTTACATTTATATATTATTTCTAAATTTTCCTAGGTATAGTTTATCAAGACAAAATATTGTTGAAACGGTAAAACTAGAATACATTATATTCTTTCTTATGAAGAAAGTAATTGATCTCATAAAAGTCAATATTTTTCAATGATTATAAATTGTTTTAATTGGAGAATTAAGGATAAATTAAAAGAAGTTTCAATTTATTTTATTCTATTTATAAATTAGAATTAGAATTTATAATCATTACCATTATATTAGGAACCTAATGGGTTACATATTAAAGATCAGCTTCTGAAGGAATCAATTTTAATTAAGTTGGACTTAATTATAAAGTTTAAGAAACTTTAGGGATCAAATATGAGATATTTGATTTTATTAAAATTAAATTAATTATAATTAGAGTTTGACTTTAATTATAATTAAGTTATTTAATTTTAATAAAAAATTTAAAAACCTTAATGGTTTTTCTATAAATAAGAATAAGCATAAGGGAGTTAACATTATGCTTAATTCCTCTCAAGAGTTAAGAAGTTGCTCTATGGATACTGTTAGAGGCTAGACAATTGAACAACTCGTGATTGACACTTCAAAAAGCTTTCAAAGGATTTTCAACAAGAAAAATTGATTGGATACAATTTCTTATTTCATTTTTCAAGTTATTCAATTATCGAGATTCAATCGAAAATTGTAAAAATTTTATTTTTTCGTTTCGCCCGTGATTCAATCAAAGTTGGTTCCCAACTTTAGTATCAAAGCCTCCTTTAATTGTTTAACTTGAAATAAAGGGTTGGTTGTTATTGATTTGATAAGAAATTAAGGTTTGATGTTTTAAAAACATCAATATGTTCAAGAATAAATTTTCATGCTACTGCCTATTTCTTGTCTTTGTGTTCTAGATATTTTCTCCTCAATGTTCTATATTTGTTTGGTTTTTGCGTGGTTAGTGTATTGAACAATAAAACATTTATGCTTTGGAATTTTGCTTTTGCATCTACTCCATATTTATGTTTGTTCAAACCTTTGCGCTGCTATTTTGGCTTGTGCTACTTGGTTGAAAATTGAATCAATGTGTGCACTAATGATTTACCACTAACAACGAATCGCCACTAGTGGTAGGTTGCACTAATGGTGACTTGCCACTGGTTCAACCAAGAACCAGTGGCGTCGATGCTATTAAAGAAGAAGTTAACGCCCTTAACTGTAACAAGCAATGCAGTGTGGAATCACCAATGTTAGGGAACTGTGACAATGTGGAGGCAGGAAGCAGGCGACTGTATGAACAGAAGAAGCATGGTGAATAGTGCGTCACGTGCCAGATGCGTGTCACTAGACTCTGTCTCCTCAGCATGGGGAGCGCGTATCACACGCATTTGGCACGTGACGCACTAGTCACCATACTTCTTCTGTCCATACAGTGAGTACAGATCCTCTGTCCAGTTTTACTCTGTCTTATTCTGTCTCATAGAATCTCAGCCATTTATTTTGTGGGACCCACGCGGGTCCCATGCGGGACCTACATAAATAAATGGTTGAGATTTATTGGACACAATAAGACACCATAATATTGGACAGAGGATCTGAACTCCCATACAGTCGCTTGTAATGACCATGCGTGTGATACTTGCGCCCAATGCTGAGGAGACAGAGTCTAGTGACACACTTCTGGCACGTGTCGCACTAGTCAATGATATTGCACACGCCCCATAGACATCATTCTAGTGCATGCACCAATAGTTTTTTATTTGACTTTTTAATGTTTTTAAAGCCTTAATTTTAATTAAATTAATATAATAGATATTAAATTAGTTTATATTCCTAATAAAATTGAAAAAGTGTTTTTCCAATTTTTGAAAATTGTTTTCAAGGGTTAATTTTTATTGGGAGTATTTTTTAATTTTTCAAGAAGCTGAATTATTAAATTAAATTAGTTATCAAATCAATAATTAGAATCAAACAAAAGATTTAAATAAATTCTTTCATAATTATATTATGTTTGAAATTATAAATATAAAGAGATTGAATTATTTTGATGAGACCAAATTTTTTTGAAAATTTAAATCCCTCAATTAAATATTAGGCATACGTTAGGAAGGCAATAGTTGCCTTCCTTTATTTAAGTATAAAATCAAAGTTCTATTTATTGTTTGATTTGTTTAGTAAATTGAAGATCACTTTAACGCAAATATATTTTATCTTAAATTGATGAAAACCTACTTAACTATATTTGTATGATTTGGATGAGCAAACTCATTATCGTATGGATTTAGAGGTAGAGTTAGGAATAATATATATGGCATATTTTGAAAAAGAATTGTCACTTAACGGTTCTAGAAGCCACATAAGATGTGATTAATAAAGTTGTTATCTACTTAATTTAAATTTAGTTGGTTTGTTAAGCAAATTCAAGATAAATTATTTTTTGATGGGATCTTAGCCCAGTAAGAAATTATTTGATAATTTCTTGTTTTAATAGTTAGGGCTATTATTTTGAATAGAATAGTGGAGGTAATCAAATATTTTTAAGGTCCTTATTTTATTTGATTTTGGGTATAAATAATACTCACTCTTTTATGTCTTTTGGTCATCGAATCAAAAGATGAGTACCAACTTGACGTTGAGGAGCATCGTGGATGCTAACAAACTAACTAGACCTAACTTTTTGGACTGGTTTTGAAACTTGAAAATATTTCTCAAGAAAGAGAAGAAACTATACATTCTTGACACTCTTGTTCCACTAGAGCCTAGTTTAGATGCGACTGATGAGGTTTAGGAAAGATTTCAACGTTATATTGATGATGTTAAACAAACTATATGTATGATGTTAGCTAGTACGTCTCCAGAGCTTCAGAGGCAGCATAAGAACATGGATGCACCTATTATGATTTGCATCTCATGGAGTTGTTTGGAGCACACAGTAGGGTGGAGAGGTATCAATTATCTAAAGCACTGTTTCAATGCAAGATGGTATAAGGATCTTCAATCAACCTACATATGCTGAAGATGATTGGGTATATTGAAAAATTAGCCCAACTGGTTTTTGTCATGGATTATGAGTTGATCGCTAATTTGGTGCTACAGTCTCTCAGTTCCAATTTTTCACAGTTTTTTATGAACTTCCACATGAACTAAAAGGATATGCCCAAACTGCTAAATATGCTCAAGACTACAGATGGGTGCCTTAAGAAGGAACCCATTTCTATACTTATTGTGGATTCTTCCAAGAGCAAGAAAAAGGGCTCTAAGACGAATAAAAATAAGAAACAGAAGGCTTCTGTTAATGTCGTAAAGCCCAAAGGAGGTGTCAAGAAGAAGAACAATGATAAGGGCACATGCTTTGATTGAGGAGTCAATTGACACTGGAAGAGGAATTGCCTATCTTATCTTGCTATCTTGAAAGATAAGAAGCTTAAGGAAGTTGTCTCTTCACTTATGTTTATGATTGAGATCAATCTTTCTACTTCTGGTCCACATATTTGGGTATTAGATATCAGATGTGGTTCTCCAATATGTATTAACATGCAGATGTTAACACAGAGTAGATTATTAAGGAAAGGCCAAGTGGACTTGCGAGATAGTAATGAAGCAAGGGCTTCTACATTACTTGTGTAACATATCGTTTCCATACTAAGGGCTAGAACCCTAGATTTCTGTAAATGAGAAATAGTAATGAGAGATTAGGAAATGCACTTTATGCTCATGCATAACATAGTACACATACACGTGAATTTGATTATTGCACATATTGCAATGATTTGTTCATGCACTCATTTCACATTTTTCGGGTATAAATGATTGTTTTAATGTGATTATGATATGGATAGCAAATATTTTTCCTTAAAATTAATATGGTGAATTAAATTATTGATTTAGAAATTTTGGTGAAATTTGAGAATTTTATAAAATTATGGGTATTTTGGACTAGGAAAAATGCTAAATGGCAATAAAATTGATAAATGATAGTAGAATTAAGTGTCAAATGGCAGTGGAAAATTTTGATAAATGACATTAAGATTTAATGACAAGTGCCATAGAAAATTGGGAGACAATTGGATTAGAATTAGAGAACAAATGGACTAATTATTAAATGACTTTGGGTACCATGATTAGAAGATACTTACTTGGTTATTTATATGGTAAGTGTCATGACAAGTGTCATAACACTTACCAAGAAATTAAACCCACAACACTCATATGAAAGACCATCTTTCATTTTAGTCTTTCATTTTCCCTGCTACTTACTTTCTTCTTCTCTTCTACTCTCACTCGTGATGTTCTCCCGACCCAACCATCAACGTTGAGCTTTGTTAACACTCTTCATCTAGCCACTCTAAATAATTACTTGTCTTCACCTTGGTGATTAAAACTCAACCTTTTCCTCCTTAAAATGAGATGATCGTGTGATGTGGGAGGCTAGGGTTTCATGATGATTTTTGAAGAAGCTTTGAGCTAGTCAAGTAAGCTATTATTATTAATCTTCATGGCTTTATTAATGAAGCATATATGATGATAGTTTGTGGTAAATGATCATGATAGAGGAGTTGAAATATATGTAACGTTAATGTTGCAATAATAGATGTATGTTTTGTTTTAATGTATTAATGGTATTTATGAGTTGTTTTAAGGGAGGATTGAGAGAATAAATGGTAATGAAGAGTGATGATATAATGATGAAGGCCTTAATAGTCATAAATTTTTTGTTTTCATATAAATGATAAATCAAAGATCATGTCTTGCCTTTGTATAGTTGATGATCGATATTTCATAAGTTATGGTTGAGATGATTTTTGGAGATAGAGAGATCATTATGATGATGTAAAAAGAGTGCAGAAATTTCATGAAGAGATGATATGCACATGTTCTGTTTTAATGCTTAATCACATAAATTTTTGGGTAGTTGTTATATGGATGAACTAAAATGAGTCTAGAGCTAAAGAAAGGAAGTAATGTGGTGTCTTGAAATGGGAAGAATTAAGGTGATAGT
>JANIPN010655613.1:0-11424 GCA_027478595.1 Erythroxylum anguifugum
GATGTATCCCTTTTGTACAGTAGCTTGTGATTTGTTCGCGCGAAGTCAGAGAGATCGTCCCGCCCACATAGGACTTTCCTTCTATAGTAGGATACGTGGAGAAGCGATACTTATCCGGACCGATATTATTTGGTGAGTAAGATGTACTGGTTACATGGACTACTGGTAACTGGCGTGTTCGGGTTATCGCGGGCCCGGTCTTCCTAGACTTTATCTTGGTGGCGATCTATACCGTAACTACACCCAGTAAAGAATAAACACAACATCGTACTTGTACAATGGTTGTCTGATCGTTACTTACCCTGCTTTGAAGGCTTGTGTTTGGCGCTCAACAATATCCTCCAGGGTTCTAGACTTGTCGGGGCAAAGTCATGGGGAACGAGGAACAGCCTTATTTCGTCACTGAGAACATGAAGACATAGCGGAGAGTTATCCGTGTTCGTTTTTCACAGGAATCGAAAAAGAACCAGTATGACCGACTATCAAAATGTACAACAGACACGGTTCCCCAACTGCGGTAAGTAGATCTCCGCGCAGTCAGCGTTGTGGCATGGTGTCCTCCATTTCCTCCCGCATAATGAGACGAGGTTCAAAGGTAAGGGTAGGAAATTCAATTCAACTCTCATAGAGCTATACAATTGAATGCTGTCGAAAACAAGTTCTTAGTCACGTGCACTTCTAGAACACCAAACGCATGGGCAAGATATGATACACCAGCACTTCCAAATATCCAAACCCCATCCTCACGCCGCCCCTCCCCTTCCTTACCCATCACTCCTCCTCCTCAAACCCCCCCGCCTCACCCAACCCAACCTGCGCCCGCACCCCCGCCTGATCCCAATACAGCCTCTCGCCCTCGACCTTCCCGCCGCGCACCGTCGCAACCAGCAGCACCACGACCTCCACGTGCCTCCCCGTCGGCTGCACCCCCGGCAGCATCCAGGGTACCTCGCACTCGTGCTCGAACGAGAGCAGCATCTCGTCCACCACGCGGTCCGTCCCGATCGTGCGCGAGATCAACCTCGTCTTCGTAGACGCCGGGCGGACGAAAAACGAATCCCGAAAGAAGCGCTGGAGGGCGGGTTTGCCGCGGGCGCCTGTATTCTACCGGGACGGAGAAGGGATGTCAGCTTATAGTTTTCTGTGTTTTCGGGGGGTTGACAGGCAGGGTTAAAGTCTGATCGGACTGGGAGAGCTCCAACAAAAAAAAACAAAGACAAGGCTTACAGTTGGCACGCAGCTAACATAAGCCCCCTCGTCGGCCATACTCTCCAGCGTGCCCTCGACGTCCCGGTGCACGAACGCCTGCGCCAGGTGCCGCTCCCACACGCCCTCGACGTCCACCTTGATCCCGAACCCGTCGCGCACGCACTCGAGCGTCCGCGTCCACGCTAGGTTCGCCGAGATCAGGTCGAACTTGGCCCCACCCTCGCCGTCGCTGTCCTTTTCCGCGAAGCCCGATCGGGCGTGCGGGTAGCTGTACGAGCGGTACTTCTGGGGGTGCCGGAGGCTGTCTTGGTCGCCGGCGATGTGCACGCAGACTTTGAGAGTGGGTGGGAAGCCCGTGGCCGTCTTGGGGAGGGAGGTTGGGTAGTAGGCTGCGAGGGCACACAGCTTGGAGACGGGCTTCATGCAGATGTCGAGGGCGGCGGCGGCGGCTTTTCCGTACGCTTTTCCCAAGTGTCAGTTAGAGTTTGAAGATGGGGTACATGGCTATATGGCCAGTTTCGAGAGACAGGTGACTGGGATGCACAACGGTTTCCGGTCCATGGCTCGGTTTTCCCGCCATTCGTTGTGGACTTTCAACCTCGCCAGCACGAACACTGAACGTTTCTGACGGTACACAAAAATTATACACAGGAATTACCAAGTTCTCCGTCAGTGCTTGGCCCTATCTCTCGAAACTGGTCGCATACGAGTCTGCCGAGTGAATCCATACCTACAATGGCAAACCTTTCACCGAGCTGTAGCGGGTCAGCTACATGGAGGATATAATTGGCGAACCCTTTTCGATCTCCATCATAAGGATAATAAGAAATCTGATATCCTTCGTTTCTGAAGTTGCGAATCGAGGCTGGATCGAAGTTCGCAGTGTCGGAAGCTAGCAAGACCCGGGGTGGGCCCTTGTTAAAACTCACTGACGAAGGGCTCTGTGCTGCTGCCTGCCCATTGATTTTGATATCTAGCGAAACCGGCATATTGAATTGAAGAAAGGAGAATTTTGATCTTGTAACATCGGAAAAACAATAAAGTGAAGCTATTTGGAAGCTGGTAGCTGTGCTCGATGCATATGACGTGTTGCGGCGGGAAGCCTGACAGGGATTCAGGCAAGGACATGGAACAGCCCATCCTGCGAGGAACCGCTAAAAACAACATTCCCATGAAACGCTGAGATATCCATAATTTTTTATGTTAAAAACGTAATAATCGGGAGCTCGTATGTCTCGAGCTTCCAGTAAGGCCGTCGCAGTCCGTTCCAAGTATGAGAGTCGTTGAGATCTGGAACCTTCACCGCAGTCCAGTCGACATCATATCCAGATTCAAGTAGATCCATTTCAACAACCTTCTGATAGACGTCGTAGCAAATCTGACGGTCTGCTCCCAATCCGTTAAAAAAGCTCCAGTTGCCTGTTTCTTCGAGAAGTCCCATCACGAACTCATCGAAGAATCGTCTCAGTTCCTTGTAATCTTCAGCAAAGGTGTCAAAGTATATTGCATCGAACATGGTAGCACCCGCGATTAACTTGGGAACAACATCCTGCCATTTGCCTTCATGAACTGTAACTCCGGCTTTATCATACCAACCGTTCTTCTTCATGCTTTCTAGCACATCTGGGTGAGCTTCGATAATATGGTGTGCGGCTGGAGATTTCTCTTGAAAGATGCCATCAACAATACCCATTCCGTGACCAATGTTAAGCACTCTGAGGCCTTCTCCCGGTAGAATCGCCTCAGCTGTCTTTCGCATGATATCTGACTCCCAGTCCATCATCACTCCATTCATACTTTCGTCAACCAAGCGGTCCTTTGTAAATGTCAACGCGGAATGTAAATAATCATTGCTGTTGACTTCTGACACATGAGGTTCTTCGGTGGACTCAGTAGCTTCCTGGCTTGACACAGTTTGCGAAGGACCAGAGTCTGGGACATTTTCAGACACCGAGCTATCTACATTCTCGTGCTCGGGGGCATCCTCATCGTCGTCATCGCTCTCCAGTTTTTCATATTCATCTAGTCGGTTCAGCAGCATTTCCGCGCGAACCCCGGCATCAACCATAAATTCGTAGAGAATTTTGAGGCCGAGCCTCTTCGCAATGCAACCGGGAGTCTCATTGTTAGCATCCAATTCGTTCCATATTGCCCCGTTCCGTAGTAGGAGTTTCACGATCTCGACGGCTTCATGTTCCACAGAGTTTTCGCCGCTAGTTGGATGTTCACCTGCTGCTACTCCATTGACGACGGTCTCTGCTGCTTCGCCGTTGGTGAGAGGCTGCGAAGATTCAGTCGGAGAGTCGGGTTCGCAGGAAGCAATCGCTGAATGGAGGGGAGTATATCCCGTATCGGGATCTTTCACATTTGCAGGCTCCGTGGTCGAACCGCGGAGGAGCTGGCGGAGAGTTGCATACTCGTGGTTAGATGCTGCGAGGAGGATAGCCTGTGCATCCAAATCGAGGTCAATTCCTTGAGCTAGCTCAGTGTCCATAATTGTTTTTAATTTGTCCCAGAAACTATTACATATGTAGTGGATTTTGCGGGTGTCGGGTTAAGGAAGGGTAGTAGCTAGATTTAATTTAGGTTTTGAAATACCATGCAAATAGTGATAGATCATCAAGACCCAGAATTGAGGGACAGGTCCTAGACCCTATGCGTAGTTAACTCAAGCACACACACCTTGGACACGAGACGAAATCTTAATCAATTTAATGCAAATATCTTCAGCAATTTATTCCTACAAATGTAATCTAAAGTAGCCTCTCTTGTTATGCTACCTTTTATGCCACAAGCGTTTTCGTAGTCTACGCTGCCTTGAGCCTCATTCCTCCTTGAGGAGCCTTAACGACTGTCATTAACGCCTTTCGCTATGCAATCCTTGCGCAACCTTAAACGCCGTAATTAAATTTTAGTACATGATAATTTTCCCTTGCAAGCTATAGCCTGCCGCGAATAGATGGTAGCTTTCCCATTAGCCCATACTACCCATTGAAAATGCAGAATCTCCGAAGCTATCTTGAGGTTTCATAGTTCCATTGAGCATTGGGCAGAGCCTAATAAATTGTATGTTAGAATACTTGAAGCATAGAGAATAGGAATTGCATAATTTCATAAAACTTACTTTTTGTTGGTCTTGATGTGCCCAACTTGACCACAGTTGGCACATCTTCTGCCGGTAGTCGCACCTTTACCAGGGCCAGGGGCGATTGACGGAGAGTTTGGCGAGCTAGGAGAAGCAGCAAGACCGTGCTTCTGCTTCTCGCGCGTCAGGCGACGCTCTTTGTTGCGTTCGAGACGGTTCAGCTCGGCCACCAGTTGGTCTCGCACCACGCCTTGCGCAGCATCTGCTGTCGAGACGGCATCGAGATCAACGCTAGCTGCTTCCTGGATCTGTTTGCGTTTGACATACTGTCGAATAACCTTCGGGTCCCGAACGATTTCTTCCTTTTCCACAATATCGCCATTCTCATCTTTAAATTTGCGGGTAATTTTCAACACTTTGCCACTGTTACTCTCGGTGCTGAATTTACTAAACTGACTTGCACTGTCGTCTTCAAGCCTACGAATCACGGAAGGAGTTTGGATTTCTGGTCTTGGAGTCGAACCATACGGCATCGCGGAAGCATCATCTTCAAGATCATCGATATCCATTTCATTGTCCGAAAGTTCGAGGTTTGACGAGAGGCTGCGTTGTTGAGCATCCCAGATTCTTCGAATTGACTCCTCATAGGCCTTTGCCTGCTTAGCTACATTGTAGCTGTGGCCGTTGTTCTCTTTAAGCTTCTTTGCGTCTAGTTTGTCTTCGATACTCTCTCCCAGAGCTTTGAAGCCTCCTTTCATTGATGTCTTGAGGAAGCTGAAGGCTTCTCCTCGTCCAGTAGGATCGCCATCACCATGAAGCTGAAGCATCGCCTTACCAGCACATGCAGTTAAAAAGTTCTTAGTGGTCAGCCACGGAGCAAGTTGTTGCTCCAGACTCTTCTCTTCACCGTCATCGTCGTCATCTTCCTGACCACCGAAACCGGCATCCTCGAGATGTTGTTGGCCAACCTGAACCGCCTCAACTAAACATGCATCCTCAGGTGGTAACGCGGCTCTCGTAGATTCCTCGTCAGGGACAGGAGCTTCGCCGGGCATCCCCCATAGTTTGTGCTCTTTGCTATAAGACAAGAATTCCTTCATCTTCTGCCGGCTTTGCATATCAGCTTTCTGTCGATTCAATATTTCTATTGAATCAGAGACGTGTTGAGTAACATCACCGACACCTATCATGCTCTGCGGAGCACGACGCATCAAACGATATGCGATCATTTTGACTCGGTTTTTAGCTGCCGTGGAAACCTTTCGCCCGTTGGGTCTAGGGACCTCCTGTGATGGGAAGAGCTGTCCGACAACTCGAAGATATTCGATAGTCCGCATGTACCATCGGCCACCTTCTGCTCCGGTACTATTACGTATCATGAGGAAATCGGAAGATTTAGCCTTTTGCTCAAAGACGGGGGCTCTATAGAGACCGTTAAATATGGCGGGAGTTGTCTCCCCAGGATCGATGTGGCCAAAGATGGAGAATGGACTTTTATCTTGGGGCAGTAATACCGAAAGCTCGCCAATTTCCGACTTAGGTCTCTCGGGATCGTCCAGTGCCTTCTTCCGGTAGTAATTTATCACACGGCTACCCATGCCAAAGTTTGACATCAAGTCTGGCTGTTCCTCGGAATATTCCAATAATAGCATATGAGAGTTATCACGTAGCGAAAGATCTTCGGTCTTGTCAAAGAGCGCTTTGGCATCTTTGCCTCTGATGTTTTTCTTCTTGACAAACGGAACTTTTTGGAAGGTAATCGGTTCGTTCTTCGTGAAGTGTCCAGCGGGGCGGTGGAAAGAACGTGCATCCTGCCTGGAAAGCTTTGTCTTGTAATATGGCCACTGAAGTCGAATCGCAGGCATACTATGCGAGATCGTTGGTTGACCCAGTGTGCTCCGTACTTTGCTCTGATGGTTCTCCTTGAGCTGGTCGTAAGCGGGGTCATTCGAGATATTGAATCTCCGATTCATTACTTTAGACAGTGCCACACGACCGCCCTGAGTGATATCTAGTTTCTGGTTTTTTCGCTTCTGTTTCTCTACTGCAGATTGGTTCTCATCCATGAGGAGCTGCGAGTCGTTGAGATCAAGAGTCACTGTCCGAGCTATGCGTTTGGTAGCGCCCTCTAGGTCGTGCAGCGTAGGTAAAGCAAACTGCGGGGTGTCAAGGATATTCACATCAGCGTGCCGGAGTTTGGAACGTTTCCGTGCAGGCAGTTCTGCATCCAACTCTCCGAAGAGATCATCATCGTCGTCAGCATCCTCTTCAGCGATAGCGTCCAGAGCAGGTTCCGCAATATCAATATCGCTTGGCACATCCCAATCCTCACAGAGAATTTGAAAGTCCTCCCAAGATACTCCTCCCACCGGTTCGTTTTCAAAGTCCGAATCAGCATCTCCTTCGTCGTCATCCGCTTGCGATGCGGCTTGAAGATCCCGCATTGTTACGAGTCCACTGTCCTGCATGCTCTCCCATGATCGCTTTGTTCCTCCTGCCGAGAACTTAAAACTTTTCTCTTGGTCTGGTGCAATGTCTAGACTTATTTTCGTTGGATTCAGCCGCTTGGGCTGCCTCATCCACTTCTTGCCTACGTAGCGTGCCTTTTTTGGAGGGAGAAGATCCATGAATCTAGGTATCGCATTGCGTTCGAATTTCGGCCACAAGGTCGTAAGAAGTTCTTCATGGTTCTCTGGTGGAGCTGGTGGAACGTTTGACATAGCAAATAACCGCCTTTGAAGTAACTCCATGTCTGTAGCCTCTTCTAAATCTGACATAGCGACGTCCGCTTCGGTAGGAAATATTTCAGGCGCATCCTCTTCTCCGATACGAGGCTCAGTTGGAGACAGGAGGCCATCTTGAACTGGTCCGATTGGCTGTCCAAAGACTTCATCACCACCCGTCAAGTCGAGGCCGTCAAGTACTCCATCGGGTTTCGTCGCACCGAATTCTGGCGGAGGCGACGACGTCGTGCCGCCAAATAAGTCATCTAGGTCATCTCCAGCCGCGTCACGACCATGTTCCATGTCACCGAGTCCATCATCCCCGAAATCGCCTCCGAACAGATCATCCAGCGCATCGTTGTCAGTCTCTTTCGGTGGAGCGCTTGCCGCCTGCGGCATCGCATCCTCGTCGTCAGCCAAGTCATCGTCGCTGATGTCTTCATAATCTACCGCATCATCGGCCTTCTCTCCGGTGTCTAAATCTCGGTCGAAGTTGATCTCGAGGGGATTTTGTGGATCGCCAGACACGAGCTGCTTGATGAGCGCATCATCCCGTGCCTCTTGGTCGTGCTCGTCGTGAGATGGAGGGTCGCTTTCTGCGTGAGGCATCTTTGGAGAGTGGTCGATGGCTGAGCGTGTACTCGTAAAATGTCTTTACTTTTCACCCTCTGCCTCAGACCCTGCAGTGGCATGTGTTGCTACCGTCTTGCGTCCCGCATCTGTAAGGTCGATACTCGCGTAGAACACGCGGTAAGAGGACTGGCTTGATGTTTAAATAAAAAGCAGATTTTTACAACGTGAGACGAGGTGAGTCAGACGCGAGTGTCTTGCCCGCTCTGTAAATCCATCTGCGGAGATCTGAGATGTAGACTTTGGGTCTACCTAATTGCGACAAAATACACTAGTCCCTTTTTGGCCGCCATCAGCTTTAAAAATCAAAATCCAGCCTCATGTTTTTTTGGGGTCACCACGAATAGTGAGCCATACAAGAAAGGCAAATTTTCATACACCAAATGCATAAGACCTTGAAACTCGATGGATGATCAAAGTCCCTCGAATTATGGCGGACAAAGACTAAGATCCTTTCAAAGCTTCGCTCAGTCACTCATAGGCCAACTTTTTGCCTCAAGGCAACTAACTAATCAAAGGTAATCGATGTTCAGAGCTCATTTAATGACAGAGTCAAAATTATGTAGCCGTTGAATCAAAATTACACTGGTGGTAGAAATCTCGTAATCAAGATATATGTTCAAGAAGCTCTCATAGCCACCTCACTTCTCAGAGAGCTAAAAGATCTATGTCGCCAAAGTAAACGCAAAGCGCCTTGCTTGCTCCCTCCATACAATAATGCATCACTGTCATCTTCTTTCCTTCATTTTCACATTTTGCTATTTGCCGAAGATCCGACGTGCGAGGAAGGTAGAGAGCAACATCTTTAGTGAACTTGGTAAAGGCCTTATGTAGTTTCTTCAAGTTGTAAGGTTCCATCTGTGTTAAATCAAAGACATCATCGGATCGATAACCGGGCCCTAATAGAGTTAAACCGTAGTTTATGAGGAATCTGGCTGCTTACCTCCCCATGGCGGGCTGGCGAACAACACCGAGTACTCGCCCAAGTCCTTCAGCTGATTCTTGAGCACCTCGAAACAATCCCCTTCGTACCATGAGATCAAATCTTGAACGCCATAGATTTCTGCGTTCTTCTTTCCACAAGCTAAGACTTGCGGATCTTTCTCGATCGCATATACCCGCTTCCACCTGCCCGATAGTGCAAATGCTATAGCATTTCCGCCAACTCCAGCGAAGGCATCAACGACAATAGCCTTCTCCTCCGGAGTACCCTTTGCCAAGTGGTAAGCCAAAGTCCTTTGAAGATTGTTAGTGGCGATGTTTTGAGTAAGCTTATTGAAAGAACTTGCTCTGCTACAGGCTCTGGGGTTACCCCAAACCAGGATTCTACGGTCATCCTGATACCCTCATCGTATCTCGAGAAGAGACTATATCTTTGATCAAAATACCTGCGGAGAATAAGTTGCTGATCTTGTTAATGTAGGATCGACTCACTTTTGACAGTCATAGGGCAAATCCTCTACATTTTTGTAATGAAGACACCCTTCATCGTCCGTAGGTACATCAGGTATGGCTGGCTGCACAGGGTCAAATGCGGCATTGGTGCCTCGACGCCTCTTTTTCCTCCCCATGATATAAGAAGAGAGAAATGGAATTATACCCTCCCTAAAAGTACTATTAGCTAGCTCTTCACTGAAGCAAGTTTTTTATCATGTTGTGGATAATTTTGCATTACATCTGACTGCCCCAGTCTACAAAGAAAACCATAAACAACTACTGCCCACAGAAAGCCAAACTTTTGCTTGAACAAAATGCTTTAATTTCGATTGAAGAGAAGGGATAGTTTACCTCTATTAATTTAGAATTTACACATTTCCTGCCCACGCCACCTGCCTTCTAAGACGCTATGTCGTAAAATTTGCAGGTAAGTGCGGTCATAGAACCATGGGAACTTTGATAGAAGCATGCCAAGACTCGAAATGCTCGATGACAGCAGTTCAAGCTTCGAGCACTCTGTCTCCACAAGCACGTCTCAAACTCTCCCACCAGTGGCCATTTCCCTCAACCAGTGCATATACAGGCAAAAAGCACGACAAGAAAACATTTCTCCTGTATCTAAAGAACACCACCGACAATATGAGCATGTTTGGCGCCCTCAATCGCTTTATCTCCCGTCTCGACGCCGACGGGCCCTCCGCGAATTCTGGCCCCAACAGAGGAGCTTGCGGCTTCCAAGTGCTGCGCAACAAGAACAGCGACATTCCCGTGGAGCCCTGGTTCGACTTCATAGTCGGAATCAACGGCAGACAAATCGTACGGACACCGTACCTACAGCTCCCCTCCCATTTGCATCTATACTAACTCATCATCGCCCGCTACAGGACAACCCAGACCCTCACCTCTTCTCCCAAGAAGTCCGCAACTGTGCCGGCTCAGCAGTCAGCCTGATCCTCTGGAACGCAAAAGTATGCCTCCCCCCCATCCATCCCCTTCTCCCTTCCAAAAAAAACCCTCCCTAGCTATACTTCCACAACAGCAGCAGCTAACAAATACCCTCCTCCCCCCCTCCAACAGGGCCAAAAAACCCGGGACCTCTCCATCCCCATCCCCCCGCACGCGCCCACCCTGGGCGTAACCCTCCAATGGACCTCCCTAACCGCCACATCCGACGTCTGGCACATCCTCGAAGTAATCCCCAACTCGCCCGCCGACCAAGCGGGCCTCCTCCCCTACGGCGACTACATCGTCGGCACGCCCGAAGGCCTCGTCCGCGGCGAACCCGGCCTGGGCGAACTAGTAGAAGACTACCTGCAGCGCCCGCTCCGCCTCTGGGTGTACAACCACGAGTACGCCGTGACGCGGCTGGTTACTATAACGCCGTCGCGCAGCTGGGGCGGCGAGGGCGCGCTGGGCTGCATGCTGGGGTTCGGCGCGCTGCACCAGTTGCCGCCGCCGCTGCAGGAGCCCCCCGCTGCGCCGGGGGATACGCTGTTTGAGACGGCGAGGTTTAGTAATGAGGAGGCGGCCGCGGAGAGGAGGGCTGGTGGGGGGGCGGCGTCGGCGTCGCCTGTGCGTGGTGGGGGGTTTGAAGCTCCGCCCCAGCAGACGTACAGCCCGTCGCTTATGGTGCCGGCTGCTATGGCGGCGCCGCCACCGCTTGGGGCGAATGCTGGGGGTGCGCCGCCTGGGAGAGCGGCGAAGAAGGGTGGTAGGGCGGCTGGGAGGAGTCCGAGCCGTGCGTTCGATGAGATGTGGGAAGAGGGTGAGGAAAAGAGTAAGGAGGAGGATCGGGCGCCCAGTGCTAAGGCTACGGCCCCTCCACCGCCGCCGAAAGCTGGTGGTGGTACGGTGACGGCCGGGAACGGCGGAGGTGGAGGAGAGGGAGGAAATGGAAATGGCAGTGGCAATGGGAATGGGAACGAATTGCAGGTTCCGCCGCAGGAGAGAACGCAAACTGCAAGTCCCGACCCTATTATTGACGAGAGTGACATCGACTAACCAGGAGGAGTAGCCAGGGGAAGAGGAGCAGGAGTAAGAGTAAAAGAAAGAAGAGAGAGCCCAGAGTAGCATTGCTGAATATAGACCTTCAAAGTTTCTAAATATGTACGATTACACTTGCCCCCCTTGGCATGGCGTTTATTTTATGTATGCTCTAAACAAACCCTTCCTCTATGTCTATAACGCCCCGTCTATCTATGTACTCTACTCTACCCTACCCTACAACCCCAACCCCCACCTCCCAACCTCCTCCAGCGCCTTCTCCCCGCCCTGCCCAAGCCCCCTCCCAACCCCATGCTCCTCCCCCAAAACCCCCGCAACACAAGCCCAAGCATCCCT
>JANIPN010655830.1:0-11423 GCA_027478595.1 Erythroxylum anguifugum
GGGGGTTCGGGCGTCGTCGTGGGCGAGGGGGTTGTGGTCGGCGTGGGTGAGGGGGTGGTTGTTGGCTCGTCTGGGGTGGGCGTGCTGGACGGGTCGTCGGTGGTGGTTGGCTCGTTGTCGTCGCCTCCGCCGGTTGGGAATGGGAAGGAGTCCGACGAGTCGTCCGTTGGCAGCGAGAAGATGTCGGTGAGGTCCTGGCGGACTCGTAGTCTGGGGTTCTCGAGCCGCGAGCATGTCGCTAGCGAAAGCAGCGCAGTGGCTGCGAGGGTTTGCGAGAAGCGCATCGTGTCACGATGCCTTTTGTTGCGAGAGTGTGGTCGATGGTGATGGCGATGATGTTTCGTGAAGAGCGGGAACACACGCACACAAAAGTCAAATGTCCTTTTGTCGCAAAGCAGATGAGCTGTTCTTCTGTATCCCGATCTTTGAATTCCAAGCTAAAGTGGTCTGTCTGGTCTGGTATACGTTGTAAGAACCAACAGTCGTGAGTGAAACGGTATGAAACGCGCGCTGGTTGAGATAGTAGTGTGTGCGAGATTAGAGAGGTGGTAACGGGCGAAGCAGGATTAATTACAGGAGTGGTGGATTCTCCGATCCAAGACCCCCGGTTTGTTGTTTCTTTTGTCTATCTAGCGCTTTGAGCGATGAAGGGAAACTAAAATCAGCGAGCGACTCGTTTGCCAATGGGAAGTGAAAGAAAACGAGAGCGAGAAAGAAGAAAGAAAGAGGACTCTTTGTTGCGCAAAGAGAGCCGTGAGAGTGTGTGGTGTGTGAATGGTGAGGGTGAGTGTGAGAGGGAAGAGGAGAGAGTGTGGCGATGAGAGGCTAAAAGTACGAGGCCGCGTGTTGCTTTTTTTTGCGGGAGTGTGTGTGGTTGTGGTGTGCTGGTGGTGAGCACGGAGAAAGTTTTTTCTCTCTTGCTAGGCTTGGCGCGAAGTGGAGCCGGTGCGAATTGGGCTGTTTGGTCCGTCGCCGTCGCCGTCACCGCCGCCTCCCGGGGGTAAAAAAAGAGTGTTTACCACTAAAGTAAGGTACGAGTGCCCTACGTTCCTACTTCTCCTGTTGTATGGATGCTGACTGGCAGCTAGCTTACTACTACTGAATAATACTGGACTTACATAGTAACTACTGGATGCGAAGGAACACCGTTGTTGCTGAGTGGCATGTTACTATGTAAACGGTGGAACCAACACAGAAGCAAAGAGAAGGAGGAAGAGGCGGAGGAGACAGAACCAGAAGCGCGACAGGTTTAGTTAGCGGACAAGGCTAATGCACTACAGCACCCAACCGCCAGACCCATCGACAGGCTGTCGCCTCCCCAATCACAGCAGGGTCAGGGGGTCGTTGTGGACTCGACTGTCGCCAATCTAGAGGCCTCCACTGGCCCTCCAGGGGGGTCAGCATTGCAATGGTGCAGTTGGTGCAGTGGGTGCAGTGGGTGCAGTGGGTGGTGGTGCACCATGCGAAACAGCCCACCAGCCATACTTCGCCCCCTTCAACCTCGTATTCACTATTTCCTAGCCAGGAATTCGTCGCCTGCACCCCCCTGTAACCCTTGCTTACCTTACATAGTGGTCACTGGTTAGGTACCTACCCGGTTTCTTTCTTGCGTGCGAGCATGGTCCGGGGGCCGTTCATGGGTTCCCTCGGTTCCTCTCTAGTGTACTTTACGAGGGACGTGTGTTGATCTGATCATTGAAATGCCTGATAATATACATAGTAATCAGATGCCCACTCCTCTTTTCCACCGTAAGTCTGTGCCTGATCGTGCCGGTGACGTCTTATTTCCTCGGCTCAATGCAATAATAGCAAAAAAATCGTGCATCGGCTTTAAAAATTACGGGAATAAGGGAAACTGGGCGCGGTGAACGCTGACTTATGGTTATAGGATTGAATAAGAACTCCTCAGCCCAAGCCGGCTTTAGCTCAGCTGGAAGAGCGAGTGACTGTAATGGAATATCTTAGTTATCACTAGGTCCGCGGTTCGATCCCGCGAAGCCGGAAATTTTTGTCTTTTGTAGGTGATATTGATGCCCGTGGTTTAATGATGTTCATGGGCCTAGTTTTGGACACCGGTATTAAATTGAATGCTTTTTATTAAAGCTCTGTGAACTACCTAATAAAATAAATTTTATAGGATCGCCTACGGATCCATATAACACGTAATGATGCCCTCATAGTTCCCGCGAAAATGCCTGATCGACAGCTGAATTATCCTATCCAGTATTCCCGTCTCTTTTCTATGGCGGTTACGAGGCGATCATGGAGTAGTAGTTAGTGCGAGGTACGGAGGGTGTACCTAGATTAGTTAGCAGTGTGCATAATCGTAGCCGCGATAAAGCCAAAACAAGAAAAACAACACAAAACAAGGGTCTTCTTCTTGGACGTTTCCTGTTTTCTGTCCCGTGCCTCGAAACCGTGCATACTGCAGAATGGAATTCAATGCGAGGCTGGGCCGCTGGGGGGAATGGCCGCCAGTTCTCGACCTCCAGCGTGCAGCGAATGCCAGCGATTGGCCCTTGGACGAACGAGAAAGCTTTTTCTCTGTGGCTACTTGCTCCGTATGTGTCTAGCCAGTAGAGGGGGGTCTGTGCTTGAGTTCGCCTGGAGCAGCCTGTTAGAATATGCATACGCGCCTTTTCGGTCGACGGTCGAGACACTGGGTAGTTGGTGGCAGGTAGTAGTAGTCGGCGGGGGGTTGTCAAGTGTTACAGGTTGCTGCCACTTCGGCGCTTGCACTCGACAGCAGGGCAGTTCTTCGCGCGGTGCCATGGAAGAAACAGCTGAATGTGTGAAGTGGCGGTCTCCGCCAGTTTCGGGGGCGCTTGTCTTTGTTACACACTTCCACTTGTTTAAAGCAATAATCGGTTGGTTGACCGGAAGAAGGGGATATTTTTGTTCCTGTTATTGTTCGAGTGTCAACAAAAAAAATCAAAGCCTTTCCTTATCGGAAGGCCACCGCTGCTATTTTTTGCTGCATGGCGATCCCCGAGGATCCATATCTCGCTGACTGCAGCAGTCGCCAAAGTTGAGGGTCACTTTACCCGCCGTTTCAGACTTTTCTCTTCCTCAGGCTCCTCACAGATTGTCTTTGGTGTTTGAGAATTCTTGATTTTTGTTTCAGGATTTGAAAAAAATCACTTCGAATGTCGTGGCTGCTAAGAAGACGGCGACGCGCTTTGATACGTCGCTACAACGTTGTGGGCGCGTAGTAGTTAGGATAGCAAGGAATTCAGCTCCTTTTGAGCTGCAATCACGACTTCGTCCACGCAACTTCGAGAGTCGGTGACAAGCTAGGTTTTTCTTTGGTTTCACCGTCACTTCTTTTCAAATCCTCGGTGTGACATCTATGGCATGATCCAGATTTACGATTGCTCACAATGATGTATCCTATCCTACTAGTAAAGTTTCAATTTCAGATTCAATGTTGCTAGGTACCCAGTCCCTCCTCCTAACTAAGCCTGCTTGTCCGCATCCATCACCACCAGATTCGCGTACCCACCATTGCTCTCCGCGATGATCTCGTCATCCACCACGAACACTGCAAAAAAGCTCGCCTTCTCCGTCTTGCTCAGGTTCTCGCCGCGAACGTGATGGCACCCGGGAGCCTCGTACCAGATGTCCCCGGACTTGCACGTGAACGGCTCGTCCTCGTTCATCTTGTTGAGAACATTTCCGTTGATGGTCAGGCCTACCACCGCAGCGCCGCCGTGCGTATGTGGTGGAGTCTTTGTGTCGGGCTCCATTTCCACCAGACCGACGATCAAAGACTTGCCCGGGATGTTGGACGGGCGCTGGTGCGAGAGGATCTTGAAAGCCGGCCGCGGGTGGCTTTTTTGGAGCAAAGTTGTTAGCTCTCTCGAGTTGTAAAGAACTTCGCCGAACAAACGAGATCGAGGAGTCATACATACCCTTTGACGTGCCATTGTCCGTCGATTTGGACGATTTCTTGCGATCCTGCTGCCATGCTGGGTGTTGTTGTTTTTGCTGTCGTTGGAGATGCGTTTGTGATTTAACAGCAACTCGGGAACCGGACCATATTTCTATTTGACCGTACGCGAATTCCTTGGAACTATAGCATCATTGATTCCCCGAATAAACGACGGAAGGCCCGTTTAGTAAACACCTAGAACGGAGAATGATGATATCTGGACGCGGAAACCCCGCACGCGGGGTTGTATCCAGTCAAGTCTCTTTCCGGGGACAGAAACAGTGTCATTGAAGATCGCCAATGAGGACGAATAGAAGTCCCCGAAAGAAGAGAAAGTAGGTACTTCATGTGCGACGATCAGTACAGTTTCTGCCCGATTCAAACGGCGACTCAACCGCCGCACACCGAAAAAGAGAGTTGCGGCAATCCAAAAACGGAAACCCACCAAGGTACTCTCACCCTCGACAGGGACCAGCATCAGAGCCAGCCAAGCTCAGGTACGAGTGTACGACTATATCACCACTGAGATTCTGCCCATGAAATGGCCATTCATCCCGCCATTCCACCCTCGCAAGCAACATATCCATCTACCTACCTAAAACGCATTAACCATGTCCCAACCCACCACCAACCTCCCGCGCACCATGCGCGCCGTAACCATCAACGCCGCCCTCTCCGGGAACACGCCCTTCTCCACCTCCAACCCAGCCACCTCCTCCGCCCTGCACGTCCGCCAACTCCCGCTGCCATCAACCACAACAATCCCGCCCAACACCGTCCTCGTCCGCATCCACGCCGCCAGCATCATCCGCGACATGCTCGCCTGGCCCGAGACATACGCCACCCCGGACACCGTTCCGGGCAACGACTTTGCCGGCGTCGTCGTCGCCACGTCTACATCTACGTCAACGTCCACGTCCGCCGGTAAAGAGCTTCCACGTCTAACGGAAGAAAGTGAACTACCAGAGACCCACACGAACGAAGATGACCCAGTAGCAGACGAAATCCAAGATGATGCTGGCCGTGGCGCTCGCGAGAGCAAAGAGATTAGGTATGACGCAGGGTTGACTACAGAGGGGTGGCTCGCTGCTGTCGACGATGATGATGGCACTTTGAAGGATATTATTTATCGACACAAAGCTCGAACTGAAGAACGTCAGGCCAGTAAAGAAGAACGCCGTGCTCGAGCGACTGCTGCCGGTGAAGAACAAACCTCGCCAGACGTCGTGTCCCGTCAAAAAAGTCCCGAGGAACCTCAACCTCAACCAACGAAGCCTGACCCTAAGTCCAAATCCGAGCCCTCCCCTGACCCACCCACTGCTGGCGACCCACCCAGTAGTGCTAGTGGTACCGCCGCACCAACACCACCCCTCCTCCGCGTCGGCGACGAAGTCTACGGCATGACCGCCGCCGAGCGGCCGTGCACGTGGGCCGAGTACGCGCTGATCCCGGCGTCCGAAGCCGCGCGTAAACCGCGCGACATGGGCTTTGAGAAGGCGGCGGCGGTCCCGCTTAGTGCGCTTACGGCTTGGCAGGCGCTGTTTCGGAAGGGCGGATTGAGGGCGCCTGGGGAGCAACGGACGGGGGATGGAGATGGAGGGAGTGGTGGGGAGGGGAAAGGGAAGGTGCTGGTGACGGGCGCGACGGGTGGTGTTGGGGTGTATCTCGTTCAGTTTGCTAGGCTGGCGGGGTATGAGGTTTTTGCGTTGAGTCGGGCGAGGGCGAAGGATGAGAGTGCATTGAAAGGGCTTGGGGCTGAGAGGGTGTTGGAGTTTGGTGAGTTGGGAGAGGAGGAGTTGAAAGGGCAGTTTGCTGCAGTTATTGATACAGTGGGTGGAGAGGTGCTGGAGCGGTGTTTGGGGACGGTGAAGAGCGGTGGTAGCTTGATCACTGTTAGTACGGAGGGGATGGACTTCGTGGAGGAGTATGAGAAGAGGGGTATTGCGAGGAAAGATGTGAAGTCGTTGTTTTTCATCGTCGAACCGAGCAGTGCCGATTTGGAGGATATTACGAGGCTGATTGAGGGTGGGGAGGTCAAGATTGGAGAGCCGATCGTGTACAAGCTGGAGGAAGTAATAGAGGCCTACGATGTAGCACATGGCAAGGAGGTTGGAGGAGAGAAGAAAAAGGGCAAGGTAGTACTGTCCATCAAGAGCTAACAGACGTGGAGCCGTATATAGATTTTGTATCACGAAGCCTCGGATTTTTGGTTCATGTCATGATAGATCGATGTATAGACTAGAGCTGAAAGAAGAATATAAATTGTATAGTCATCAACATATAGAATATATATTTCTGTTCACAATCTCAGGATCTTTGCCCCTTGCCCCTTGACGGTTTGATGAGGAAATTGAGCTCGTCATTCATGAAGAATTTGATATCCATCGAACAAAAGTTGCGCCGGGTGACTAAACCCTCTTCTTAACTGATGAGATAGGGTCCTATAGACGATCAACATTACTAAATTGTCTCCAGTTGTATAAACATAAAGATAACAGATCGCTTTTTTTTTTTGACTGGTCACCACTGGAAAGTTGTAGCTCTTAAAGTATCGAGTCGGAACTGATGTTTATCGCCCCCCTGTCACCCAGGATCACGCTTTTCCCTTTCGGGCAATTTCTGGGTCGCGCTGCCCCCCTCGTCGCGTCGCGCCCTCTCAGCCGGGCACAATTAAATCATCATCATCATAAATGCCCAGAACTCTCGTCATCTTCAACCATTCCATCTTTCAAGCGCACACCCGTCGCCATACTCTTTAACATCTCCCAACCAGCTCAACAATGTTCGCAATATACCACCAGCCCGTAGCTCCATTCTCGACGCCGTTCCAGCCTTCCACACGTCCGGTTCTCACGCCACTCGCGCCCCGCGAATCCAATGCCCGCTTCTTTCCATCCCAGACGAGCCCTCTCTTCTCCAAGATGTCGACCTCGGCATCCACGGGACGCACGAACTCGCGTTCCTCCAGCCCATCTATCTCTGCATCGGCGCGTCCCTCGCTCCACCCACGCGTGACGCACGTCCGCGGAAGCAAGTTCTCGACGTTGAAGCGGGATCCCGACGCGCGGAAGGAACAGCGGCGGCGGGAGTACTTGGAGAAGGTCAAGGAAGGGAGGGAGGAGAAGAAGGGCGAGGCGAGGGCTGATATGGGGATGCGGAGGGAGTGGATCGAGGAGCAGAAGAAGTGGTTGGACGATATGGAGAGGAAAGGTGAAGGCTACGTTGGTATGGAAATGGAGGAGGAAGAAGAAGCGGAAGTTGACGATGTTGGTAAGTGTCTTCTCTTATTCATGTCTGAGTAGAGCTAATGGGCTGCAGTGGATGAGGAATCACGCGAACTGGAGATGCTGGAGATGGAAGAGCAGATGCTCGACGCGATGGCCCGAGAGGCCGAAGGCCAGGAACACGACATGACCGACTACGGCAGCGAAGACGAGGACTACGAGCTTTTGATGATGGATATTGCTTCGCAAGTAGAGCGTGACGTGGATATGACGTTCGTCTCGAGCGCGAGAGAAGGCGATCAAGGCATGGACCTTAGCTAGCCTGCACGTCCTACTTCAAGCCTCTCTTTTCTTTTCGGGTTCCGACACATCACTCACGGCTTAACAGGGTACGGATAGGTTGTCTTAGCATAGCGATGGTGTTTCAATTGCAATTCCTTTTTCTTTTAAAAAGCCAATCCAACTCGATCGTGGGTATATACAAAGATTTCGACCGTCCCTCTATTGCTGCGGGCATCCCGCGTCTAGGTCTCCAAGCGCGTCCTGTGTTTCCTTCAAGTCACCTACCAGCTCTGCTGGTGGATTTCCTTGCGATTGCATCTGATGTTGGTCAGCATACTGAACTTTTTAGACCCTGAGTTATCCTACCTGTTGCATTCTCTCCACAATAAATTCTCTGTCTTTGGCATTGTCGTCGGTATAACCTTTCTGCTCAAACCTGCCTACAATTTCCCCAACCAGCTTTTGTTGCTCCTTGTATCGCTGCATATCTCCCGCATCGACCTTTTCCTTGTTGTTTTCCATCCACTCCGGGAACCGCGTGTGTAGGTCCTTCATCGGCTCGTACAGAATTTCTTTGTTCGTCAACTGTTCCATCATGCCTAACAGCATCTTGCTAAACTCATCGTCCCCCTCCCCTCCTGCTCCCCCGCCTTCGGCAGAGAGTTCTTGCATCAATTGTGCAAGAAGCTCTCCCTCTTTTCCAGGGAGTCCGAGGTCGGGAACGCCTGCCTTCGCGGCTGCTGCGCCCGCCTCATCGCCCGATGCTTGCATACGTTCCATAGTCTTCCTGATTGTCTCCTGGAAGCTTTCTTCCGCAGCCTTTCCGGCCGCTTTTGGTGGGTCCTGGGACCCCGTTGCACCATCCTTGTCCACCAACCCTTCAGCTTTTAGCCCCTCCTGCACTAATGCTTCCATGGAGGCTTTGAATTCTGGATTGTCCTCCGTTTCTTGCATGAGGCTCTCCATTTCTTTTTGTAGCATATTCGCAAAGTCTTCGGGGCTTAACTCGTTGTTGAGTGCTGCTAGTGGATCTTGTACTGCACTCAGCGGTTTTGAATCCGAGTTTGGTACCGACTTGGCGGCCTGCTCTGGCACAGGAACATCGTGAGTAGAAGAGAACTCGTCGAGCATGTCTGGGAAGCCATTAGAGCTCAGGCCGAGCGACTGTAGTTGTCTCGCCGGCGCGGACGGGAAGAATCTTACCGTCGAGGTCGTCAAGGTCATCATCATCCGGATCCGGCGCATCTTCAACGGGCTGTGTCGCAGCAGCGGTGGTCTGTGGAAGGGGAGGGTCGGTGCCGGAGGAGCCAGCAGGAGCCTTCGAAGAGGCGTCTGCTTGAGATTCGGCCATTTTGCAGGCGTAATCTGGGGGTTAGCTGAAGTAGATATATATCATCGGCAACTGTGAAAATCATATGAAAATTTACATTCCGTTGCGCGCGCCCCATATATGTTACTTTACGGTCGTGCGCCGGCGAAGGCCTTCGGTCGGCACCAGGTCGAAAACCCCGCCCCTCCCAGCTGCTGCCGGGGCGAGACACGGACCGCGTGGGGCAGACAGCCCAGAACGCGCGAGAAGCAACACCCTTGCGGGAAATAATTCGCAAACGCCCGGTCATGGTCAGTCTTGAACAGCGTCAGAGTGAGACAGCGCTGTGCGAGCTTGTGAGCTCTTGACGAGTACATTTCCCTGTTTTGTGTTATACTACAGCTCTTTGACAGTTTTCCACACCCTTCCTTTACTTCTCTCACCTACCATCTATCCATCCATCCTACATTCATCTCAGCCTCATCCGTCAGTTATCACATCCGCATTTCAACTAACAGACGATACATCCTCATTTTTCGGTATGTCGCTATGCCAGAATCGTCTGACTCAGGAGCGGTAAGAGACCTACTCGCTATAATGATCCTAACTCATTTGCTCTCAGGAAACAGTGGCGCAAAGATCATCCGTTCGGCTTTTATGCACGTCCAGTGAAGACTGCCAACGGCGGCCTTGACCTCAGAAAGTGGGAATGTGGTATTCCCGGGAAGGACAAGACTAAATGGCAAGGGGGCCTTTTCAAGTTGGACCTGCTATTCCCGGAGGGTAAGAACTCGCTTGACTTTATGTGAATACTGCAACTTACATAGAACAGAGTATCCTACGAAGCCACCCAAGTGTATGGCCAGTTCACCCAGCTCCCTGTCAAAAGCTAACTGTTCTAGGTAAATTCACTCCGCCCCTTTTCCATCCAAACGTTTATCCATCCGGTACTGTGTGTCTAAGCATCTTGAATGAGGAGGAGGGTTGGAAGCCCGCGATCACAGTGAAGGACATACTTTTGGGCATCCAGGCCCTGCTTGACGAGCCAAATCCAGAGTCCCCGGCACAAGCAGATGCCTATAATTTGTTTAAGAAGGACAAAGAGGCGTATGCTCGGAAGGTACAACAGATAGTCAGAGAGAACCCCGCCCCTTAGTGCCTTCGGCGGGAGGTTGGCCATCTTCCTACAGGTGCCAGAAGAGATAGTTTAAGCCAGGCTTTAGGTAGCAGGAGGAGGCAACTGGAGGTATAGGACTGTCATGTCACTAGGTAGTCTGCCTCGCGGACTAGAAAGCAATCAAAGCCATGAAGTATGGGTGACTGTGTGACCATAGGTTGTTGGTCAAAGCTGGGGCATCATGAAGTTGAGACATATCGTTCGACTTCCAGTTTCCTGCTCAAGGTCTAGGATCTCTAATTTAGTTTTTTCTAGGGCAATAGGCCAGCCTATCAATAGAACCAGAATGTCTAAGATCCAAGATAAGAACTGGGTGCTTTCGAAAATACCGCCACTTCTACTTCAACCACCAGAGTCCGTGTTGTAGTGATGTTTGACACGAAAGACTAAATTTGCAAAGCTATCTAGATACCAACAGTTAATACCTAGGATCGGCTAATACGCTTTTATATCTGTAAAGTGGGAAGATCTTGTTCAAGAGCTTGCAGTTTGACTATTACTTCAGAGTGGAAAGCTTCTTGAAGCCTTGGATCGCTTAGATCATCGCAGGCACATGCGAAATTAGACCGAAGGCACTTCCTGACAATCTCTCCGTACTCTATTCCCATGTGCCTGCTAATGGTAACTGCTAGCCTCCGAGCAGCATGCCATTGTTGTAGCTTCGAGCCGTGGGCTATGGCATCTTCTGGGAGGACTAAATCACTCATTGGTGTACTATGGGCTATTTCTATTAACATAATTCCAAGGCCATAAAGAAACTCGTTCGGAGCTACTCCCACGAGTGGAAACTCTTCCTGTTGTGACGTTTCCATAGGATCTCGGCAAACCCGTACACCAATGTGTGGCATCAGATAAGCCTGGTCTGCGTCCTGGAGAGTAAACACTTCATTAGTTGTATGGAAATAGATGTCTCGACTTTTCCATCGTTCAACAATCCAAGGTGTCGTGTAATACTGTAGAAGCGCGGTGGATAGTTGACGTGTTAGCCGTATTTGAGTAGCATACGAAATTCTGGCTGAACGTCCTTGATTTACAAGCCCTCTGAGAAGTTCTAGAAGTGATTTTTTCCTTTGGAGCAAGTCTGAGTGGCTATTTAGTGATCTATAAATAAAAACATGAGGGCAGTTGCTTCCTTTGAGTACTCCTATCGGATGAGCTGAACTAGCATTTTCGTCTATTTCAGATTGCAGGTGATCACAGAGATTGCCAGAAATGTCTTGAACCGGCTGGTTCGAAGATTCCGAAGTCATATCGCCCCCTTCACGAACGTTTGGCTCATATATAGCTTGGATGCCAGATTCGAGACCAGATTCGACACTAAAAAAACATGGCAATCCACTCGTAGAAGTGTAATTAAGTTCAAGTTTGACACTAGGGCTAGTGAAGGAGTTTTTTTCTTCCCTAACAACAGCTTCCAAACAAAGGCCAGTTACATGTTCAGTGTGTTCCATACAACCGTATGCTAAAGCTTGATACATGTTTCGACTGGCTTCTTGAACT
>JANIPN010655936.1:0-11423 GCA_027478595.1 Erythroxylum anguifugum
CCTGCAGCTCCTCATGCTCAATCCCATGACCTAACTCTACCTACAAGAATTAAAGACGGAGTAACAGCGAATCCACCTACTCATCCTGCCTTTCCACTAGGCGAGCCCGAGCTCGAGCTCGAGCGATCGCTTGTTCCTGTATGGCAGCGAGGAGAGGCCTATTTTTGGAGCCGGAAGCGGCCCCGTTGACGGGCAAAAAATTTGCCCTTAAGGCAAATTTCGCTCCCTTAGTTATTCCCGTCAATCTCATTATCTATATACCTCACACGCGTATATCTCATACCTTACTCTCCCCCGCCATAGACTAGCTTTACCTTATCAATTAACACCCTACGTGAGATCGATTAATATCACCAAGCCTCCGACTCAGAAGATCGACGTATTAAATAAGTTTATTAGTTATAGTTTACTCTCACCGCCCGCGAGCGAAGAAATGATAAATATTAACGAATTAATATCTACGATTAAGAGTAAAGTGAATTATTCTCTATCTCTCTTCTTATCTCTATCTTATCTCTTCTCTTCTCTCTCAGATTTTTAGTTTAGATACTCTATTTTCCGTCTAAAATTTCTTTCTATTTTCTTTCTAGTATCTTAATATTATTACGTTATAAATTTTATATTAGAGAGATTTAAATCCGAATTACTAAAGTAGAAAGAAATAGCTTATATCGGATTAGTAATTAGCTATCTTTTTAATATCGGATATCGTATCTATTAGTTAAGAGTAGACTATATCTTTTAGTGAATAAATCTTAAATATATTAATTATTCTATATTCGTTCTTTTCTCTAATATATTCTCTTTCGTTATTACTCGAGTAAGCGATCGAAGAGAATCGTTCACTATTATTAAATATAGAGTTAAAGAGAGCTCTCTTTAAAATCGAAGATATTTTATTCTTAGATAAGAATAAGATATTAGAAAGAATATTATTATTAATTATATTCTATTTAAGATCGATTCGTAAAATAGAGACTATTAGAGATATCGTTTTTTCGTTTATCGGATTTACTAATTATCGAGAGTATTCTAAGAATTATATTCGTTAAATAGAGTTTTATATTATAGCGAAATATTACTCGAATTCTAAAGAATTCTGAGATATTCGTCTATTTTATTTTATAGTTAATTTAAAAAAGAATAGCTTAGCGAATAAATAATTCCGCGAGTTAAATAATAAAGTACGAGAGAACTATAATAAAATTAAGAAAGCGTTTAAGATTAAATAAGCTCGTCGAGCTAAAATTACGGACGATATATAGCTATAGAGAGATATAATAAATCTAAAATAGAATAGTATAAATATCGTCTACTATCTAAAGAAGATAAAAAATCTATTCCGATAGATAACGTCGAAGATACGAAGATCTTTATACTATTAAATAATAGATAGTCTTATAAATAAATATATAAAAGAATTAATTCTTATTAGAATAAAAGATATTAATAAATTAGACTATAAGAAAATTATAAAGATAATACGATTAATATATATAGATAAAATTACTAATTATTAAGATAGAAAGAATCTCGAATAATAGTCTACGAATAGAAACGGGAACTCGAATAGTAGAATCTCGACCGATTCGTAAATAAAAAAAGATCTAGCGGAAATAATACGATTACTAAAAAAAGTATTTCTAAATAGATATATATATCGATTATTACTAGCGATATAGATATCGTCTCTCTATCTATCGATATTCTTAAGAGAGTAGAAGAGAATAGATATTATTTACTATAATTATATATAAGAAGAATATATCACTACGAATTATCCGACGCTATAGACGCCGAAGATAATTAAAAATATAAATCGAACTTATATAGAAAATTAGAGATTAGCGGAATTATTATAATAATCTTAACTATAAATATAATTCTAAATTACGATATATATAGTATAGTAGACTATAAATAATCCGTTATCGCTATATTTAGATTACGATCTATAGAATATAAGATTATAGTCTCTTAGTTAGAAGAGATATTAGAATAAAGAAAGAGATTATAGATCTTCTATTTTATCTTACGGATAGAGATCGATAATAAACTCCCTAACGACTCTATCTTATAGTAAAATCTTAGTTTCGGATTTAAATATAAATACGATTTATAGTAAGAGAGATAGATAGAGAAGTCTCTATTCTTAGAAATCGGAATAGAGAATATATACTAAATATACGATCTATACTAACTTAGGAGAATTAATTTCGTATTACGGATTAGCGATATCGATCTAATATTATCTAGTAAATACGATACTATATAAGAGAACTATAAATAAATAGAAATAAGATAAGCGAATTCTTTCTACGAAATAACTAAATATATAGTTATCGATCGAATAATAGAGAATATAATCTTAGTCTATAGTAGAGTAGAGCTAAGAAAATAATTCTAAGACTCTATACGATCTAAAAAGAAATATCTATATACCGAAATATAAGATTAATAAAAGAGAGTCTACGAAGAATATTTTCTTTAAAAAATCGATATCTAGAATAACGAAGATTTAATAGAAATCTAAACGAATCTTAAAAAGAAACGATAAAATATCACTATTAGATATAATTTCTATACGAACTACGAAAAATAAGGATCGATTCGATATCGTAAATATTATAAATCTATCGATATCTATAAAGCTATACTAATTATTAGATCGAAACTCTTAGATCCGGACGTAGCTAGCTCGAAATATAGTCTTAATTCAGAAACTCTATACGACGAAAATAGTAGTATTCGTAGCCGTAATCTATTAATCTCTATAAAAAAAGACTCCGATTATTAGAATTGAGTTATATAACGATAAAAATATCTACTATATATATATCGAGTTATAGATAAACGATTAGAAGATAACGAATACTCTAGTCGACGATAAAACCGTAATCGACTTTATTAATTTAGAGATAGTAAGACGTCTAATCTTAGATATTTATTAGATCGATACGTTCTAACTTTTATTAGCTAATAATAAAATTACGATAGTAAAAGAATATATTTAGACTCTAATAAATATAGCTAGAATTCTAATAATAATTCGAGCGTTTATTCTAAAATAGAATAAAATCTATAATCTTCTACTCTTCTATAAATAGCTCTATAGAGTACGAATAATTAAAATAGTAAATAAGAATAAATTTACTATTAAAGAAAGAGATAGAAGAAAAATCTTAATATACGGAAATCTCGAAAAATATATTAATATTTAGATTCTCTTCTTAGAAGAGAAAATAGAGAAGAAAGTAGATCGAGTTACGTAATATCTAAAGAAAATAGAAGCCGAAAAGAAGATCGAAAGATTTATAAATAAACTAAACGAATATAAATACTCTATCGATATAGAGAGAAAAGATATATACTCGTAATAGAGTCGTTCGACTACGAGTATAAACGAGCGATATTAATAGAGTTTATATTTAATAATCTATTATATCGTAGAGATTATAAGATATTAAAATTATTATTAGAAGAATATTTAGTATTAGATCTAAAATTTATAGATTATAATTTAGAAATATTATATTAATTATAAATTATACTAATAAAATCTAAAAGAGAAAGAAATACGTTCTCGACTATAAGAAGACTAATAAAGAGAGAGTTATTAAATAAAAATTAAGATATTATTAATATATAGTTTCTAAAATTATAAATTAATATTAGAAAAGATATAGATATAGAAAGTAGAAGAGTAGATATAAGAAAGCTCTTATATATTTAGAGAGAGATTTTCGTCACGAAATTTAAAGATATAAAGTCTATAGATTTAATTAAATATCGAATTAATCTTATACTAAACGCGATTCTAGTATATAGTAAGATTAAACGATATACGAATAAGAAAATCTAGTTTATAAATAGAATATTTCTATAAATAGAAGAAACTAAGATTCTAATAAGAGATCTATCGTATAGATAGAGAGCGCGAACTATCTTCGTTCTAAAGAAAGAGTCTTATAATCTAAGAATAGTTTATAATTTCCGATTGGTAAACGATTAGTCGATAAAATCTTAATATCTCTACTATAGAATAAATAAAGTCTTAGATACTATAGTCTTTCGGAATTTCAAAGTTTATTTTAAAGCTAATATTATATATAGATATTAGATAATTAAGATAAAAGAAGATAATAAATATAAAATAGCGATTATTATATTTTATAGCGTTTATCTATATCGATAAATAGATTAAAATCTTAAAGAAGCTCTATTTACGTATATTTAATTCTTAGATATAGTATTCGACTCTTTACCGTCGATAGAAATAGAAGCTCTCTTCCCGAGTCTAATTAGTAAATTTTAAGATTATAGTTTTATTCTATTTATAGATAACTATATTAAAAATATAACGAATTTTAAAACTCTATTTATCTAATTTTATAAAAAATACTTTCTCCGAGTAGTGTTTAGATTAGTTTATTTATAGAGACGAAAGATCTATATATTTAAAATATCTCTTATAATAATTAGCTTCTCGGGAAATAAATAGAGACTACGATTAGATATAAAGTATCTAAAGAGAATTACGGAATAGAAGATTCTAAAGATAATAGAGAAAATAGAAATTTTCTTATAGATTATAAATTTCTTTAGATATTTTATTCTAGAATATATAGAATATATAATTACGATAAAGAAAGAATATTAAGAACGAGTTCTAATTAAAAACTCCGTACGAACTAAGATAGTAGTAAAGTTATTTATTTAAAGAAAGAAATAATAGATTATCTTTAAGTATATCCGAAAATACGTACTAGAAAATATAATATAGAGAGCGAACGATAACGTTTAGTATTATTTAGCTACGGATACTACTAAATAGTGTATTAAAGAATATCTATTCTAGCTCGATAGTTATTCGCCCGGAATAGAGATAACGAAGAAGAATAAAGAGACTATACGAATAATTATATTTATATTATTCCGTCTTAGAGATTAGAAATCTCGATACTATATAACTAAACGAGAAACGCTTACGGTAATTAGATATTTAATAGAGATTAAATATCTTATAATTAGTAATCTATATCTTACTATACTATATATAGATTATTAGACTCTAATAAATATATTTTAAAAGACGGAAAATCGATATAGTCGTATCGCGAGATAGCTAGATCGATTTATTAAGTACGATATCTAGATTTATTATCGATCGATTAGTATATTTATAATAAGAGTCGTAGATAGACTATCTAGATTATTATAATCGTATATTAAATAATATATAATAAAAGATATAGAAAGACTAACTATAGTAACTATAATATCTTAAGAAAAAAAATAAATCCGATTTATAAAGTCCGAATCTAATCGGATTATAATCTCTATATTACTTTATAGTATAGAATTTTAAAATATAGCGAGAGAAACTCTATATCTTATAGAGTTAGTAACTAAATAGAATAAATAATTAATATTAGCTTACGATTAGATAGTTCGGACGAAAGAAAGCTAAATAATAGATAATAAAATATTCGAAAAAGACTAGATTATTTTAGTATTTTTAATTTATAGAACGGAAATAATTAATAGAGTATAAGAAAAAAATAAGAAAGATATATTATTCTTAAATATTTCTATAGAGTCTATAGAGCGAGATAAAGTACTACTAGAGAGATCGAATATAGATCTACGACGACTAAAGAAAATCTTAGAAAAGTCTTAAAGATTATAGAATCTCTATTACTATTATCTAAAGATTCGATAGTATAAGAATATTATAAGATACTTAAATAAAGAGATCGAGAACTTACGATAGAAAGAATTTACAATCTTAAAAATTAAATAGATTCGAAGATAGAGTCTACGATATCGAATACGAAATTATACTCTTCTATGGATTAATAATAATAGATTTATAATACGATATATTCTACGAAAGAACGTAAATAAATAATTAAAATAGATATACGAAGAATATAGACACTTTTCGAATATTCTTATATTTATATATCTTATAGAATAGATCTATTAATTAATTAGATCTACGAATATAGAAAGATACTATAGAATATATAAAGTATATTAGAGTTTCGATATATAAAAGAAATTAGTTATTAGTAAGTTAGTATAGAAATTTAGCTTTATATTAATAGTAGTAATAGATTTTCTAGAATCTATCTTATTAGTATATAAGACTATAAGAGCGAAATATATCTTAATTATAATCGATTACTTTACGAGATTCGTATAAATAAGATCTTATTTTACGATTAATTTAATAACTATCTATAATCTTTAGAATAACTATATTAATCTAATCTTTAATTTCCTAAATATCTTATATACTAATAATATAAATTATTTCACTAGACGCGAAATAACGGTCTTCTTTATATTCTATAGAATTGAGATATACGACGCTTCGATTAGCTATTCTATATCTAATAGCCTAATAGAACGAATAATATAAATAGTTATTTCTCAAATCTATAAATAGTATTTTATCTATAGATCTAAATTAGAATAGAGACTATCTATAAATAACGATCACTAAAAAATAATATTTCCGTCTATCTATATCTTCTTAAATTTAAAATAAATAAGATTATTTAGTTTTACTCTAATATAGTTTATATTAGAATATATACTAAAATAGAATCTCTAGTATCGTAGAGAGAATATAGAACTCTTAGACTCTATCCGAGTTCGTATAATAATAGAGAAAGCTAATTATTATTAACGATTTAGATAGAAATAGAAAGAAATAGTAGCTAAGAACTATTTCTACGTCAATAAAACTACCGAAAGACGAAATAAATAAATATTATTAAGATTCGATTTACCGTAATTAGAGAATTTAGTATAGATTAGAAATATAGATCGTAATAAAAGAAAGAGAGAAAAATTAAAATTCCGCTAAAAGATATCGAGATTTCTTATAGAATACGCGATTAGAGATAAAATTACCTATATAAAGAATATCTATAGAGATAGAATATTACGAAAATATTATCTTAATAATCTTAAGATATATTATCTTAGAGTAAATCTTACGAAAATAGAGCTAAAGAAGAAACGAACGATAATAGTATATATAGAAGATCCGAAATAGAGAGCGTTCGTATTAGAACTAAAAGAATTACGTTAGTTCTATATATATCTCGATCCGACGATATAATAAACGTAATAATAATTTACGATAGTATAAAATAAAATATATAGATTATAAAGTATAATTCGGAGTCTATTATCGCGAACTTAATTTCCCGATAGAATTCTAGCGATATAAGACTAACGAATATCTCTCACTTAAACGTAGCGTTAGAAAAAATACTTAAGAATACGATTTTCTTCTATATAAATCTTTCTTTCTTTAAATAACTCTTTTTTTCTAATTTACGATAAATATAATAAAAATCTCGTTAATTAACTATTTAATTATAGATATAAAGATATAAATATCGAAAAATAGCGACGCGGATTAGCCGCGATAGAAACGGACTCGATTATCTCTTACTATAATCTTATTAATATATATCTAAAATCGAAATAAATAAGATTAGTAAATAAATATTTATTTATTACGATACGATCTTATAGATAATAATTTAAAGCGCGAAGATAGACGAAAAAAAGAGAGTTCCCGGAGCCGAAATAATCGACGTATTTTATATAAATCTTATCTAAATATTAAGAGAAGTATATTATTCGAAGAACGAAGAATAGAATAATCTATTCGTAATTAGATCGAACGATAGAAAGAAATCTCTAGTTTACTAATCGATTATAATTTTACTAATATTAATCTAATTCTAGAGTAAAGAAAAAAAAAAAGAGAAAGATTAAAGTAAATAGAATAACTAAAAAAAATTATTTTTATCGATTCGATCTATAAAAAGATTTTAAGAGTAATTTAGAGTTAGTTATTATTATTAATAGATAAAAAGAAAGATATCGAATCTCTAATATAGAATATTAAAAAATAGACTATATTTTACGCGATTTCGAGTGAGCGACTGAATAAAATCTATTTATAGAGATCCGATAAGAGAGAGCGAAATATAGTAAACTTCAAACTATAGCGAGAGCTAATATCGATAATTTTTAACGCGAGTAACGTATTATATAAACGTAAATTTACGGATACGAAAGTGAATTAAAAAAGAAGCGTAGCTAAAAGATTTACTATAGTATAAAATAGTTTATCTAATATTATTACGATTACGATTAGATCTTCTATATATACCGAGAAGACTCTAAAACGCGATAAGAAATAGATCGATAGAATTAAAGAACTAATACGAAGATAAGAGAAAGATTTTAGAAAAGTAAAAGAGAAGCTAAATTATTAATCTAATATCGAAGCTCCGAAATGAGAGAAATAAAAGAAAATAGTATTAGCTTTAAATCTTATTTCGAAATATCCGATTATATAACGATCCGAGATTCTAGAGTATATAGAAATAAATTAAGAGTAGCTTATAATATTTACCGAGAAATTACGATACGAACTTATTTAGATATAGTAATATTATCGCGATCTTTATATTAATCGATTATAAATAGAAGAACGGATCTTTAGTTTAATAAATAGATTTTAAATCTAAATCGACGATCGAACTAATCGTACTATTAGAATTCCGTTAAGATTATAGTTTAATTTTATTGAAATTTTAGTTTCGTATCTTTATAAATATCTCACTTATCCGATTTATTTAGATATAACGAAGAACTACGAGTTATCGTTAATTTAGAATCTAATAATATATCTATAGAAATACGATAAGAACTAAGAGAAGATAATATAAATATAGATAAATAAGACTTAGAAGATTTAGAAATCGATAGAGCTTAAAAGAGCTCGAGACGAAATAGCTAATCTTACGAAGAAATAAATATAACTAAAAGATTAAAATAAAAATCTATAAAATTAAGCTACGAAAAAAGATAAATAGATTAAAAATCTCTAAGCTCGTCTTATAGAGATAATTAAGATTATAGAAAGTCTTTAAATCGAAATTACGGATCTAAAAAAGATTAGCGATCTCGTTAAATTTAAAGTACGATACTAGACTATAGATATAATAAAAGTTTAGAGAAAGACTATCGAAGATCTTTAATATCTATTTATAGAGATCTCTTTAGAGAAGAAAAGAGCGAAAGCGTAGACCGAAATTTAATTTACGGAGATAAAAACTATCTACGAAGATAAAAGAAAGAAACTAAATTATAAATTTACGATAATCTATAAATAATATTAATTTAAGCTTAAGAGACTCTACTATAACTCTTAAACTATACGAGTCTAGCTTATAGTTATCTAACGAATTTCTCTAGATATATTTACGACGATCTTAGAATATCGATTAGTTAAGAGATTATAAGCTCTTAATTTATTCTTATAGTATCTTAAGATAAAAGAGTTAGAAAAATATATAATATTAGCGTCGATAGAGAGAGATAATATAAAGATATTAACGACTAATTCCGGCCTACGGCTCCGTACTATATATAAAATATTTAGCGATATAGCGAATATTTCTAAAATACGGCGATAGTAATATCCGTTCTTAGCTAAGTTAATTATAGATACGGAGACTCTAAGAGATCTAATTAGAGTATTATATAGTATTATAAATAATCTAAATCTATATAGCGATATAGAGTATAAAGATATAATTAAGCTTATAAATCGATAGTAAAAGATCTATTTAGAAAAAAAATCTAAAAAAATTAATCTCCGATATAAAAAGATAGTAGAGCTATTATAAGATTAAGTTACGAAGACTATTAAAGAGATATATTAAAGATATATAATCTCTAAAAGTGAACTTTTTAAAGAGCTCTATACTATTATAATTAGTCTAAAGATCTTCGATGAAGAATATCTTCTCGAATTTATACGGAAGAATCGATATATCACTATATTCTAGAAAAATCGAGAAATCGCTAAAGAATAATAGATAATAAATCTTATCGATATAACGAAGAATTCTAATTTCGATAAAATATAGCTTACGAAGATTAAAGTTACGTTAAAGAATAACTTTATAGTAACTATGTAGATTTAACGATTTCGAGATTAGATAAAGCTTTCGGATCTATATATTAGACTAAAGAAATATAATATCGAAAAATTCTTTAAAGAAAGACTCGCGAATTTTTAAATTATCTCTCGATAAATTATAATTAAAATTATAGACGAATAAGATAATATAAATTATATCTCGAAATATATCTCTAATATCTTTATTCTATCTATTAATTTATTTAATCTTCTACTTATAAAGAAAGAATTAGTCTAAATTAAAATAGAATAAATCGCTATAATATTATCGGAATCGCTAAATCTGTCTAAATTACGAATAAAATTTAAATCTTAATACGAGATTTATTTAATAATATATAAGATTTATAAAGTTATCGTAATTCTATTTAAATTTCCGAAAAAAGAATCTTAATTTAGTATAATCTTAACCGAATTTTAAATTACTATTTATAATCTTAATATCTCGATAAAAGAAAGAATATCTTTTTTAGATAAATCTAATAATAAGATATATAAATAAGAGCTAAATAAGCTATGAGAGAATATAACTATATACGATAAAAAATTTAATAAGAATACGAATAAGAGTTTTACGGAATTTTATATAATAGTCGATTAATATATCTCTATAAAAGAGATATCTAAGAATTCAGAGATATTTAAATAAAATATTAATTAGAAAATATCGTCGAAGAAACTAGTCTATAATATTTAATTTAACGATATCTATTTTATCGAAGAAATATATAATAAACGTCGAGCGCGATTTCTCGATATTTACGTCCGTATAATTATCTTTAGATATAACGGATAGTTATTATATTCTCTCTATATATTCGACGTTATAGATAAATTCGTTAAAATTAAAGAGAATATTCAGATTACGCTCACTAAAGCGAGAAATTTAAAGAGATACGTATTTCGGAATTTCGACGTATCGAACGTAAAAAGACTATAGAGCGAGGAATTTAAACTAAAGATAGAGAAGATTAAAATAGTTATATCTAATAAAAAGAATAAAATAATCGGAATAGAGTAAGGATAGATTATACGAGATTAGAATATAAACGGATATTAAGAGAGAATTAGATTATTATAGAGAGATCGTATATTTATAATTTATAATATCTATAATATATAGTTAATCTTAGATTGTTTATCGATAGTAGTCTATCGATTTATCGATCGGAGAAAGCTTAACGGATAAAAAATTTGCTCTTAAGGTAAATTTCGCTTTCTTAGTTATTTCCGTTAATCTTATTATCTATATATCTTACACGCGTATATCTTATACCTTGCTCTCCCCTGCCATAGACTAGCTTTGCCTCATCACCGTACAGCTGTACCACTCACTGACCAGCGAGCCTTTCCAGATATCCCGCAGCCGCCTACCCCTTTCAGCGACAGTTCCTGAACC
>JANIPN010657113.1:0-11416 GCA_027478595.1 Erythroxylum anguifugum
TCACTTCGTCTTTCCTATTCTGTCGCTCAGTCTTTCCTATCGATCGGCCAGCAGGTCACGCGGAAGCTCGACAGACCCCGAGGGCACGCAGCCGCTTGCCTCTCCTGGCTGATCCGACCTCCAATTTAACTTGCCCCATCTAATTTCCATATCCACTTCAGTCATTATACATTGTCATCAATCTCTATAGATCGGTCAGTCCTAGTTTCACCATAGCACTTCTATCGATCGGTCATTCTATTCCATCGATCTGTCACTTAGTCTCCCAGATTTCCATTTTTATCTCAATCAATCCAAGTCCTATTCGATCGGCATTATATTATCCGACCAACATCATGCGAGTACTATCTGTACCGCTCGGTATCAACAGTATATCAATCATTTCAATTTCTCAATTCCTAATCATTTCACTTTATCTATTCCCTTGCCTTGATTACTTCCAATTGCACCTCTTTCAATAGCTATTCTTTTTGGGACAAGCACAATCACCAGACAACGCGGTTGCTCAGCTAATGCGATCGGTCATTGCGATTGCTCGGCCAGCGCAACTGCTCGGCCAACGAAATCGCTCGGCCAGCACAGCTGCTCAGCCAGCGAGATCGCTCGGCCACACAGTCGCTCGGCCAACACCCTTCACAGAATTCAAAACACAGTTTATTCCTTCCAACTGACTTATACATTTTGTCTCATTCTTCTCCTCCTATTCTTCCTTTTCTTCAAAAAATCAACACCAAACACTCGCGATCACTCAAAATCGCAGTTATCACACACAAAGTCCATTCACAAAATTCATATACAAAACTCATGGCACATTTTCAAATCGATGCATAGTCATACTTGACAAGCATGGTCAAAACACAATAAACCCGAAGGTCTTCATTAATATCGAAATATCAAAGCTTTGGTGGGCATTTCTAGCCCCGATTCATCAAAGTCTCATAAATTAAAATTTCACAGGAGTTACATAAATAGTAACTGAACAAGCTCACTCTTTCAATTATAAAAATGTTACCCACACTACATGCACACTTAAAACACTCATTTCACGCATTAATACTTCTGTCAATTCCTCCTTTAATAATTTTAACATCCAATTAAAATTCGGGGTCCAACAGTTGTAGTATCAGAGCACGATTTCCATTGATTTTACCCTCCAAGTAAACACACTCAGGTTCTCACCACTTCGATGTTGGGCTCCGAAAATGGGGTCTAACAATTTGCATCCTACTAAGTGACTTAACTAGATTACTAGATGAAATTCCCATTATTAGGCTTAATGAGTATATGTAACCTTATGCAACTCAATAAGGATATTATTAAAGTCACCTATGCTTGGAAGCATAACATAGAAAAGAAGAAAATATAGAGGTGTATTGGAAAAGTTTTCAAGACATGAGAATTCCGTTAGTTAACAAAAACCAATATAGAGGAATCTAATGTCCTCTATAAATCTAAAGATCTTGAGCACACCTTGCCTAAAACCAACCAAAGAAACAATCACACATAATTGATTAAGAGGGAACCTAGGACTCCTGTTGGAAAAGAGGTAAGTTAAAAAGAGGCAATACATGACATAGTCACTTCTAATAATGATTCACTAGAAAATATAAATGAAGAGGTTGGTAATATAACTGAATTTGAGCCTATAATTAGGAGAAATCTAATAGGAAGTAAAATTCCCTTTTAGGGGATTCCCGTAAATGATAATTCTAACTTGGAATGTTAGAGCTGTAAATGCATATTATAAAAAGTTTTTTATTAGGGATCAGATCCTAGAAAATAAAGTAGTCATTGATGGCCTTTTAGAAACTCAAATGAAACATAAGAAGTTTAATATCATCAAGCTACTTCCTTAAAATTGGCAGCAGGTCACTAATCACTCTCAGCACCCTAATGGCAGAATTATAGTATGCTTTGATAACTCTCTGGTTTAAGCATATGTGGAATTTGTAACTGATCAGATCATATGCATATGAAGGTAGAAGATAAGATGACAAACACATTGGTATATATCTCCTTCATTTATGCTGATAACACTATTTATCAAAGACTTGCACTGTGGAATACTCTCAAAGAGATTGCAAAGAACATCATTACCCCCTGGTGAATTGTAGGGAATTTTAACTTATTCATCAGTCTTGACGGAGTTAAAGGTGAGAGATCAATATGCATGCCTTGTCTTTACCTCAAAAAGTGCTTGGAAGACATACAAGTCATAGATCTTCCTTTAGGCAGATCCTTCTCACTTGGAAAAATAATCAAAATGATGGGTTCTTTATCAAGAACATACTTGACAAAAGCTTAGGGAATCAACTTTGCCTATAATTTTTTCCTTATAGCTTCACTCTGTTTGAAAATAGCAAGTTGTCATATCACTAAATTATTTTTACCCAAACTAACTCTGAAGGTCTGATACTGCCATCCAGGTTCAACAACTTTTTATTTGATCTAGTAGGCTTTCAAGAGGCCTTAGGGAAAAGGGTAAGTCCAAAAATTAGATTAACTAAACATTTCATCTTTGCAAGAATGATTAGATTGATTAAACAGTAAATGAAGAAATTATTCTTGTGTAATGTTGGTAACATTCGTTATTTACTACGCACTGCCAAGAAGAAGCTAGAGGAGATCCGATCTGAATTATACATTAATCCACCTCTTCACATCTACAAGATCTGGAGAAAAAGCCATTAGGGATCTTACTAAGCATGTTAGCTATGATTTCTCATTGATGAAGTAGAGATCTCACATTAGATGTATTAAAGATGGGGATGGAAACTCTCCTTACTTCCATAAAGTTGTACTTACTAGGAAATGTAAAAGCAGAATTATTTATCTGGAACATGGTGAACAAAGACTGAATAGTCATCAACTTCTTTTGGATAGAGCTGTAGACTTCTTCTCTAATTGATGAATGCTCTTACTAACACTTGCTCTTTAATCCCCTTTCTAAAGGAAAACATTAAAGATGTCTTAACTTCTCAGCAAGTGGAAAGTCTTAATATACCTGTCACTATTTTGGAAATTGAAAACTCTTTAAAATCCCTAAATCCTCACAAGGCTCTTGGACCTGATGGCTTTAATGGAAACTTTTTTGTTTAGACTTAGTCTATCATAAAAACCTATTATTATTGATGCAATTTTTTAGTTTTTCAAGAATGGAGTACTTCTTTCTGAGCTCAACAGAACTTTCATCGATCTTATTCCTAAAGGTAAGGAGCAGAAGACCTTTTTGGACTTTAGACCAAGTGCTTGTTGCAACACCATTTATAAAGTTATTTCAACGATTCTTGCTAACAAATTGAGAGAAGTGATCCCTAAATATATTGATCAATCTCAGAGAGCTTATATCTCAAGTAGAGTTATAGGTGACAACATAATGTTACTGTAAGAGTTAATTAGAAATTATTCCAAGAAGAAGAGTAGGAAGAACTGCATCCTTAAAAATGATTTACCTATTTATTTGCACTTATTATGGAAGTCTTCAATAGAATTCTTAAAAGAGTTATTGATAGCACCAAATAGTTCAGATTTTATTCAAAGTGCAAAAGGCTTGGGCTATCCAATTTTGGTTTTACTGATGACTTGATCCTATTATTTAATGTTGATTCAGTTTCTATCAAATCTTTATTAGCTATCCTCAAAACCTTCAACAGAGTTGTGGGATTTGAATTTAATTGTACCAAAAGTGCCTTTTTCTATATGGAACATAATATTAAATCAATCATAGGCTTCAATTTGCAGTAGCTACCAATGGTATATTTTAGGGTTCTTATTTCCAACTTAAGACTGGCTTGCAAACAGCATTCTTTTCTCATTGACAAAATCAACTTTAGAATCTCTAATTGGAAGAGCAGACATTTATCCTTAGCTAGTAGGGCATAATTATATTTTACTACTCAATTTGGTATAAATTTATTAAACCATGAAAATTCCTTAACTATGTTAATTTCTTTCTTAAGATTATTAACTTCTAATTCTCGATTGATTAACTGAAATCCTTTTCTAGTTAAAACTCCTAAGATTGCTTTAATTGATTTGTGAATTCTTCTATTAGGTTCGAAAATATTTATATCGACTTATCTCTAAGTTTGCTTATATCTCTTTTCAATTATGCTAGATCCATTCATACATTGAATTTCTCAACCTCAGTGGTATGAAATCATACTTGAATCACATGCTAGTAATTTAATTAAAGAATAATTAAGAACACATAATTGAATCTTAATTAAACTAAAGAATGAATTAAATTAAAACAAAATCACTACAAAGTCTATTTCGAGATTTATTTGATCCAAGTACCAACAAATGTTTACTTCCTAATCATAGAAGAGATAAAATCAAAACTAAAGGAAAACAAAAAATCAAAAGAGACATGATGATTTTCTTTTTAAGCTTTGTTTCCTTGCTTATACTTGGTTCTTTCTATCATCTTAGGTCATCAATTTTTGTTTTCCCGATCCTTCCGTGAGCCTCTCTACAACCTCTCTTTCTCTTAGTTTTTCCCTTTTATAGCTCAAAAATTAGGGCTTCTAGAGTGGATACAATCATACACACAGCCACGTGAATAACCGTGCCCCTCAATCTCACTTCAGTTCTTAAAAAAATCACACAAAAACACAATTTTGAAAGCCTACACAGTTTAAAACACAATCGTGTTCACCTTTGTCCCTTAAGTACAACTTTAATCCTTCAATTTTTAGCCTCAACTATGTCTTATTTTTGCTAATTTCTAACCATGAAGGCAATTAAAACTAAAAGCATAATATGAATGAATTAAGGACCATAATTAAAAAAATCTCAAATAAACAAACAAATTATACTAGAAATATGGTGTATTAAGTGTTTATCAAACTCCTTCACACTTAAGCATTTGTTTGTCCTTAAGTAAATCAATTTCATTACTCTTAACTTGACAACTTTAGGAAAGCATTAAACAAATTGAAGATATCTATAAAAAATTTCTATTATTCATTCAATTGCAAACTTTATTAAATTGTTAAGTACTTAGTTACTTGCATCAAATTATAAATCAATCCAGCTCTATAATTCTTTAAATTTCAACTTAATTCACCACATTTTACTTAATTTGTAAAGTGAACATACAGAAGAAAAATGCTAAAACCTTTAAATAGTTCATACCCCTAATTACAAATAAGTACTAAAGTTAAACAACAGATGACATTTAGACATTTATATAGTTGTTTAATAAGTTACCTAGTCTTTTGGCGTGAGAGTAAACAACTTGTCATGAATACTCTCAATTACTCAACTTAGTCATTATCTCAAATCGCTACTAGCATCACCCTTAACTTTGACCTTTTTATTAGTACAAAGCCAAGGGAGTAAATTATTTATGCTAGTTTATTCTTATACTATTATTTTTAATTTTTTGTCATTTTTCTCTTTTTTATATATGTGGAATAATAAAATTGCTAAAAAAGAATTCATTTTAACTCATTGTATGTATAAATAGGAATCAATTTTTAAAATTAACAAACTAAATTGAAATCAACTTAATGATTAGAACTTATAACTATTTGCCTACATAAATCAAACCATAACCATAACCAAACTTATAATGAATAATCTATGTTAACATCCTCTCTAAATTTGTTTCTAATTATTCATTATTAAACTAATTATAACAAAACTGACAAACTTGAGTGCTAAGTGCCTCTTCCACACTTAGTTGCACATTGTCCTTGATGTATAAAACATGTAAGAATAATTAATAAAATATGAAAAATAGAAGAGGATTGCAAATAACTGATACTATCCTGATAGAAAAAGATTTATAGCCTTATCCAATGTCATTAACATCCATCCAATGCTGGTGAAATCTTCTTTACTATGACATAAGGGATGATGTTACCTTCATAATTTGTGGAACTCTATCAAATTATAGGTATAAATTTAGGTCCATCAAACTAAAACTATAAAATAACTAAATTATGAATGAAAATCCTATAAAATACTTAATCAAAATAAAAACACCTAATTATTAAGTTACCTCTCAACCAACACTTCTTTATGATTCTTGTAGCTGAATTTCTCAGCAAGTCCTTCAACTTGGATCTATAATTATCGATTTGCTTTCACCCATTTTCCTACCAAAGGGTTCACTAACCTATAAATAGGTTACATGCTACAAGATAAGAAGAACATAAAGTATCAAATTAATAAAACCAAATGCATCTAGTGATGTTCATTTTACTAACAAACTATCAATATAATAGGAATAACAAAAACCCCCTTGATTTTTCATTGAATTTGACAGTTTTTAATAGGAAGTAGGAGCCCTCCATATTTAAGATGATTGTTTATCATTCCTTAATAGCCTCTTTATTTCACTCCTCTTTTTTCTTTTCTTTTCTAATCTTCCTTCTCTTCTTAAAGAATAAATTCCTCTTTTTGTTTAACCTTTAGCTCCTATTCATTGCATAATGTTATCGTATTCATATGTTCCATAAAATTTGGCTCGACGTATCTAGATAAAACACTTGGTTTTTTAGTTTTATAAAGGTAGCCTCAATTGATGTAATGAATTTCATAAGGATGTCCTTAAGACGTTGATAGTCCTCTTGCTATTGTTGTTCTAAAAATCCTATTGAAGTGTGATCATTCCATGAAAAGTTATAATAAATACTTCACTTTAGATTATAAGTATTCTCATATGAGGTATCTTGAGGCCAATTCTCCATGTAAATTGGATGCTCCTATTTATAGTTTTGTGTATGATATTGATGACTAGGATAATAACCCCACAAATATCATAACACATCATAGATATTGGTTAAACTTTTGAGTACATATCACCATATCTCTTATTCTAACCTACATATTCTCCTTAAGAATATTGTCCTCTTCATCATTTTATTATTTTTGATGACTATGACGATGAATACCTAAATATTACAAATAAATTATTTTATTTGTAAACACAAGATTAAGAAAGAGATCTATAAAGACAAATAAATAAATATAAAAATAAATGAAATTAAACTACCTAAAAAGAAAAGGAAAATGACTAGATTAATAGAAAAAGGTTTTACTAATATTACAGTCCTCGACAATGGTGACAATAACTTAATGATATTATTAAGTTTTAACCATAAGCGCACGATGTAGTTGTAGCTAGCACTGGTGAGTATGGATCGATCCTACGAGGACTAGAATTACTAGTCCTTACTGTCTTTCTATTATATAGTTTAACAAATTATGGTGCTTATAATTAATCAAATTCAAAACTGAAATAATAAATTGAAATAAATTAACACAATTAACTAGCTTGAACAAAGATTCAACTCATTAAAAAATCAAAGAAGATAGTGGTACCTAGACTTTAAATCTCCCTAGGACTTCTCATGGAATTATAATTTCATTACTCAATTTAGCGTATATTTATTAGACCACAAAAATTCTTTAACCATGCTAATATCTTTCTCAAGACTTTTAACTTATAATCCTTGGTTTATTAATTGAAATATTTTTCTACTTAAAACCCTAAGATTGCTTTAATCGATTTATGAATTCCTCTATTAGGTTTGACCCTAATTCGGAAGATTTATGTTAACCTATCTCTAGGTTTGCATGTAACTCCTTTTAATTATGCTATATCTATTCATATATTAGATTTCTCAATCTCAATGACAAGAAACTATACTTGAATCAACATGCTAGCGATATTAATTAAAGAATAATTAAGAACACATAATTGAATCTCAATGAAACTAAAGAATAAATTAAATTAAAACAAAATCAGTACAAGGTCCGTCCTGGGGTTCATCTAATCCAAGTACGAATAAAGGTTAGTTCCTAATCATAGAATACATAACATCAAAATGAAATTAAAATAAAAAAATTAAAAGAAACATGATGAAATCCTTTTTAATCTTCATGAAATCCACTTTAAATTAATGGCATTCCACTCCAAATATGTTTCCTTGCTTATTCTTCATTCTTTCTATTGTCCTAGGCCATGAATTTGTTTTTTTAGATCCTCCTTTAAGCCTCTTTCTAGCCTCTCTCTTTTTCTTTTAGTTTTGTCCTTTTATATCTCAAAATTAGATTTTTATAGTGGACACGGTTAACTACATGGTCGTGTATATGACCATATCCCTCAATCTTTAATTATTTGAAAATCACACAAAAATACAGTTTCAAAAAGCTATATAGTCTAGGACATGATCGTGTCCATCTCCATACCACCACGTACCTTAAAGTCAATTTTAATCCTTCAATTTTTGCCTCAATTAAATTCAAATTCTGCTCCTTTTAACCCATAAAGGCAATTAAGACTTAAAAACATAATATAAAGGCATTAAGTACCAAGCATAATAAAAAATCTCAAATAAACAAACAATATGCACTAGATATGAGACTAGAAATATGTCTATTAACTATTTATCATTGGTATACATCACTTTCTCCAAAATTTTGAAACTTAAAGCCTCTAAATGTAATTTTACATTTACATATATTTGTTCAATCTTCTCTTGGTTATTAAAGTACCTAAAATGGGTACTGTTTAAAGAATTTCATCACTAGTAATTGTTTTTTTAACGGTATACTAATTTATATGGATGAAAATGAATCAAGCCAAGCTAAACTTTATTGTGTTCAAGCTTGGTTCATTAAAGATTTCTCAAACCTGGTTCAATATTGTTATTTGTATCAATGAATTTTTTTCCAACCTTTGATTACTTAAATTTTGAGTAATCATCTGATCAACTAAGGATTAAATGGGTAGTTGTTACCTTTGAGATATTTGATGCAATAAAATCCTATCTTCAGGAAATGGTCAGTTCCATTTGAATGTCAACTAGTTTTTTGGAGCCATGTTAAAAATCTCTATTATATAACTTCAATTAAGGAAAGTAGTAGGTTGTACTTGAACAATTGCAAAGTTAGAAACATGTTATCTTAAACTCTAGTAGCATTATATTTCGAGGAGTTTGTTGGTATTTGGTGTATGACTTAAATGTAATCCTAAATGGGGCTACATTTAGTTTATATAAGGTGACAACTATTTTCCTGTATCCAATGGCTTAATGTGTGCTAATTTTGTGGAGTTCTGAATGAAATTAAGTAATAAAAGCAGATGAAATGGTTTTTACTCTCCCTTTATGTCCAAAGCTTTTTCTTATAAGGTTGTGAAAATGCTTAAGAGGAACTTTCAATGTTTGGCATGATTTTCAATTTTTTGTAATTTTTACTTGCTTAGTCAACATTCACATATTATTGACGTAGAGTGTTGATAATAGTTTTTTTAATCTTGGACAAAGTTTGTATAATTTGTAATTGTATGCATATTAAAGCAATTAGACGTCCCTTTGTTACAAAATATGAGAAAATCCATATAAGGAAATATGATTGCTCATAAAATTTTCTCTTTTATTTATTTGATTTATAACTAACTTGTTTCTATGTAACATGTTGACTGAAACTTTTTTGCATTATGTTGAATATCTTGTAAACTTTGCTTATATTGCATATCTATCTATTTATGCCTCCTAATTCTTTGTTTCTATTCTTTATTCTATACATCATTTATTATGTCGACATACCTTACATGGCTTTACATGCCCATATACATACTATTATAAGTTATACTCCCTCCGATTCATAATAAGTATCGTTTTAGAAAAACGCACGCTTATTAAGAAAGCTAATGAAATTATAAATATACCCTTATTAATTAGCAAGTGAGAGAAATTGCATACTATTAAATTGCCTTGAAATTGTGATCTGTGTAATTAAGATGAGAGAGAAATTAAAGGTTAATTTTGAAAGTAAAATTATAAACATGCATTCAAAGTCAAAAATGACACTTATTTTGAATAATTAAAATGTATCTAAAACGACACTTATTATTAATCGGAGAGAGTATTTGTTATAGGATTGTCTAAATCATTTTATGTGATAATGCGTATGTTTAGTATACATACTAGGATGTTTAGCCTAGGTTTTGAGTTATTTTCATATAACTTGCATGTGTATGTGATTGTATATGATAAATTCTATGTTAGATTATAAATGAAGGTTTTTTAGCTTAGGTTTTGCATGCTTTTCATGTATTTTAATTTACACACATTTTGCATAGTTGTATGTCAATGTTTGTGCAGGATTTGGACCTTATTTATGTTGATTATCAACTTACTTGTATGTGGACTGGTTGTAGGTATCAAAGGAGAAACAAAAGAAGAAAATAAGGCTAGAAAACAACAAGTCACAATGCTGGAATTTTCTAGCTTTCCAACTAGCAATTCTAACTTACTCTACTTGCTTCCTAACTCAGTTTAAGCACCTAAAGGGGTATAGAAACCCTATTTTAATCCCTTGAAAAGAGGAATGGTTGTTCAACATACAAAAGAAGGAAGATAGACACATTTTCGGTGGATTTTCAAGGAGAATCAAGTGATTTTAAAAGATCTCAAAGTTGCTACACCTAGTTCCAACTTTGTTCTTCGACTTATAAACCTTCTATTCTCTCTTCTCTCATTTGTTTTTGTTTAGTTATTGCATGGAGAAGATGTATTGACTTGTTGTGAGGATGTTGTTAATGATTGTAATGGATTTTTAAGTAGATTTTAGAGTTATGCTTTCCATAATATGTGAGAACTCACTCCAGTTTAATGTATGGTTTACTTTAATGCTTATAATGTGTGGACTTTATACGTCTTGCTTACATTAAGAAATGGGGTTAGGAAATCAGTTTGGATGTACCACGAGAGTGGGCATCCTTGAGAACACTTCACACGTCAAGCTAATATGATAGTTAGAGAGATATCTTGGATGGTTTGATGGTTGTCCAATAAGTTATTTCATATCCACTTAACGGTTAAGTAAAGTGTGTAGGATGAGAGATCATATAACAAACTTTAATCGTTATTTCAGGCTTAAGTGATTCAAGTATTGAGGAAGAAAGGGTCAATAAGTTAGAATGCCTAGGACTAAGCATGATTAGATTACCAAAGTGAGGGATTACATGTTATGGAGAGAATGACCCTAACAGCTATAATTTGATTCTCTAAACCAAAATTGTGTTCTTATTTTTGTGATATTTTGAAGTGTGTTTGCAAGCCTTTAAATTGTGAATTCTTGCAATTTCAATCTTTCATTATTTAGTTTACTGAAACAAAATTCAATTTGAATTATAAGGTGACTAAACAATCCTCGCAAGAATGATAACTTGTCTTTATGCTGAGAACAGAAATGTGTTTGATTGCAGAGGACAGAACAAAAAATAGTATTAATGACATAAATGCCCCTGTAGTATAATAAGAAGAGTAGATGTAATTCATTGATTATTTTATAATTGTATCAATATTTATTTTACTATATTTAATTATGTTATTATTAAGTTGTAACTCTAATAAAATTTCAGTTGTGTGATTATTGCTATTATTATTATTAT
>JANIPN010658615.1:0-11400 GCA_027478595.1 Erythroxylum anguifugum
ATGCCCCGCAAGGGGGCGATGAACTTGGTGGCCTAGGCTTAAGTCTTTTAGAGTTCGCGGGCGCTATCACGCGGTATCATGAGATGTATTAATATGAATCTTGCACTTTTTCGATGTGGGGCCCTTGATTTAATCCAGATACTTCTTCACATCGAAGCTGTGTTGTAAGGGTATAAAATTGCTTGACAGGGTAGCTGCATAGGAAGCCGCCTCTTGTTCTTTGTTTATCGTGCTTGTCATAGACGCTCAGGGCAAATATGAAACTGAGAGCGACACCTAAGTTGTCTTAATACTTTGTTCTGTAACTAAATGCTTCAGAATGGCAGACTAGTGTTACCGAGTCCCGCAATTCTGCTCCAAAGCCACTTCCCACCCCTCCTCAGGGACCTTTTTGCTCTCTTGCTCCTTACAATACCGCCGACTATTACGCACGCCACTGCAGCAGCCAAAGTCCCAAACTGATCCAGATCCAGCCAGGCCGCGTTGGTTCGTGGCCAAGCCCATCTAATGCTACTGTGCTGAATGATCTCCGCCGCTTTTGTGACATGGAAGTGCTCATCCACGACATCGAGCTTAAGCAAGATTATCTCCGTCACCAACCCAAGCAAGCATCCCGGAAATAATCCGAGGATTAGATACGCAGACACTGCCACAAACCAAAATCGGAACGTGAATGCGCACACTTGTAAAGACAACAAAACCTGTAAGAAGGCCTCCCACGGCCAATGTCCATCGGGATATCGCTGACAGACCGCTGCCATTAGCGCAGCGGTACACGTAACTCCTAGAGCAGTCCACGCTGGAGCAAAAATCGGACAACTCCGTCTTCCCTCGGGCTGGAAGAGTTCCGAGCAGCTTAGAGCCGCGAACTCCACCACGACGACGCCGAGGCGGCACACGTTCAGCGCTGCGCTCAACTGGGCATCGTCCTGGTCGGTAGATCCACGGGAAATTCGACTAACAGCATCGAGGGCGGCCACCGCGACGTATATGTAGATAGCTGTGAACGCTGCAGTGTCCGGGGATACGAGACGGAACTCCCAGTCTTGTCCTTGACTCCAACTGACGGGACGGCAGTGTTCGTTGGGAAGAGCACGGTCATCCATGGTCGCAGCTGCGATAGTGAAAATGACGGTCAGAAGCCAGGCGAGGCAGGCGCCTGGGCCGTACCAGCTGCTGACACCGCTAGCATCCAGCCAGTTGCCATGGTGGAATTCGACGAGGGGTGTGAGAAAGGGCCCCGGCACAACCCAGAGGAGAAAGAGGAAGAATTGCCAGATCAAAGCGGCTGCGCTGATGGCGAGGATGCCGAGGAGAGGCAGGCCGATGAATACTCCAAGGAACCCTTCCCAAATGGTTATGTGGGGCTTCTCTTCCTCTTCTTCCCGGGGCTCCTCTTCTGCCCGGGGCTCCTCTTCTGCCCGGGGCTCCTCTTCTGCCCGGGGCTCCTCTCCTATCTCGCTCATTTCTGGCCGAATGATAACAGCGCGCATAGGAATGTCAACTACAGCCATCATCCTCCCTTCCTTCTTTGGAATAACACCTGCCGAATCAGTGCTGCATAGGCAAGGGACTCGGTAAGTCACATGCCAAATACGCTTACCCGGACGAACGTATCCAGAGTTGTGTGTTATTGATGATGGATGAAGTGTACTAGGACCGGTCGATGCCCTTTATTCATTGCGGCGAAGTGGGGGGTCGGGAAACCGCACGTGATGACGCCCGATCGATATTTGAGGCAAGCCTGAAAATCGCCCGAAAACGCCCAACATAGATGAACATCACGCTAATTAAGCGAACTGGAACCTCTCTAACGGGTGCTGGGGTGACTTCACTACACAGTTTACACAAGCATCCTATTCGAGAAGCCTAAGCCCAAGTAGACTGGACTTGCTAGTCTTGGTCATATCGTTGGAAAGAGCACATGTTCTAGCTGACGCGTTAGATCAAATGGGTTCTAATGCGAGATGATGTCCAGGTACAAAAGAATTTCTGGCCCTCTTATCTCCCGCCGTAATCCCGAACGCTGCCGACTGGCTACTTGAAGGGCTCATCCTACTCGCCTCACCTTCAGCGAGGGGACAATCTCTCCTATCCCAAAACTACTTGGAATGCCCCTCAAACTCTGGAAATATCCAGACATCGACACCTGGATCGACCCGCCGGGATGGAACGAGAATATGGCCGCAGATAGCAACCAAGACGCTGCCTTCTTGATGATGGAGACCGATGCAAAGAAACCGGAGTGGGGTTGGGCTCCGCTGCACTGGAGTTTGGACCTCGGCAATGTGTTGGCCGTCCGAGCAGATGATGAAGACCTCGCCATTGATGATATAAGGATGATATGTAACTTTACCAAGCATAAGCTACAACCTATGTTCGGAGATGCTCTAGGGAGTGGGTTTGTTCGACGGACGAAGCAGGAGGTTCTCGACTTTATTACTTGGAAGAATATGGTGAGGTGGGCGAATGAAATGGCCCAGAAGAGCGAGCAATGAGATGCAGTCCATTGAGTAATCTCACATTGATCATTGATTGATGTAGTAAAGCTCCACCTGCCTCTATACTATATATGGAAATTCTCGGCACGGGGGGGCTTCTCTGCACGCAGGGACGGAGGTTAGTGGTGGTGAAGCCCAGTGGCGGTCCCCAGTGTGGTCCGCTCGGGTCCAGCCCAAGTCCAGAATCCACCCCTCCGAGAACTTCCCGGCGCCGGTAAAACGATTCGCCTATTGCCAGTTTTGCTGGCGGCGTAGGGGGGGGCCTTGGGGATGGAGGCAGTGCAAGGGGCGGCAGCCGCCACCATTCCCACCTCCGCCAGCGCGGCCACGTCGCCCGGCTTTGGCCCCCGGTGTCAGCGCGTGTCAAACCAGCTTCCCGCCCGCTCCGCCACGCCACCAAGCGCGATCCTCGTGTCGGGAGCTGACACACTGGTGGGGGAAGGCCCCGGTACATTAAAGATGACAGACAGGTACAGAGCCGCAGCAGCTCGGCACAACGACCAGGGATCGACAACTCGCCAGGCTGGAAGGAAACGAGGGAGGCTTAGAAACGGACGTTGGCCATCATATAGACGAGGGGGACATCTCTCTCTCTCTTTCTCTCTGTCTCTGTCTTTCGCTTCGAGTCGCCATCATTCTTCCTTCCTCCCTTCCTGGCTTCCTTCCTCACAAACTCTCTCTCTCTCTCCTACCCTCCGCAACCATGTACATCCTCGCTCCCCTCGCCGTCACCAGCTCGCTGTGGGCGCTCACGCTCGGCAGCAGCAGCAGCAGCAGCAGCAGCAGCGTCCCGCATGGCGACGACGACCGGAACGCCCTCCGCGCACGCAGCTTCGTGCCGCCCCCCGCCGCTGCCGCCATCCCCAAGTTCCGCTCGGCGCCCGAGCCACCCTCCGAGCCGTTCATTGGCGGTGGCGGGACCGGCGACGTCCCCCGGCTCGGCCACCCGACCGGCGAGGAGTCCTGCTACGTCCCCCGGATCGGCCACCCGAAGCCGCCCGGCAAGGAGCCCTGCGAGGTCCCCATCCTCGGCCACCCGAAGCAGCCCGCGGAGGAGGAGGACCGGCCCGACGGCGGCGACGACGATCCCACGGACGTGCCGGCCTACCCGTATCCGACGGGCAACGCGACCAACCTGGCGGCGGGCACTACGTCGACGGCGTCGCCCTCGCCGACCGCGCCGTCGACGGGGGATGCGGCGCGCACGATGGGACCGCAGTGGGCGGCGCTCGTGGGGGCGATCGCGGTGGCGGTGTTGTAAGAGAGACGCGAGAGACAGACTCGAGGGGGGATGGTAGTAATGACACAGCGATGGCGAGAGAGACATCGCTGGGGATATAAGGACGTGCATGTTTTACAACATAGAGATCGAGATCGATACAGATACCTTTTGCATAGCGCGCGAGAATGACGACAGCATTGCTTACGGCCGAACAAATTTGAATATTGCGTGTGATGGATTGCGTGTCTCAGCCTTCATCAACATTCGCCGAAGCTATAGAACGTATCGGAAACTCGGACTAGCTTCGCTTTCGATGCCAACATTATCCACCCCGGCATCCGTCTCTTTCGAGCTGCCATATCTGTCATCGCGCTTTCGATTCTCTCGAGCAAGAAGATACCGGAGACCGAGCGCCAAAATCGCGGAGAGGAACATGAACGCCGCACATATGCTGTTTCCTTCAACGTACTGAGGGCGTTGCGTCAATGGGTATATCGCGGTTCCAAGAAGTGGTCCACATTGGCCGATGAGGTTGATGACGATGAGACCCGCACCACGCCGTGCGTCGCTTCCACTATTGTCTGCGCGACCGTGAGCATCAGTTGTTCAAAACTGGTGAGTCACCTACTCAGTATCCATGCGTTGATGTTGGGAATCGTTGAGAAAACGCCAGCCGCTGCCAGGAACGTTGCGAAGTATTTCACACCAACCGTGTCCACAGTTGCAAGTAGCACATAACCGATGCCTCCCACAAGACCGCTTACGAACAGGGCAAGACCTCGCTGCTGGGTTCGGTCAGCTAGCCAAGCCATCCCGATGGCAGCGAAGAACGCCAAAAAGTTGGGCGGCGCCGACAGTCCCTGAGCATTAATTCCGCTGTATCCCATATCTTGAAGAATGGTAGGAAGAAAGACTGGAAGGCTGGCGTAGCTAACGTTTGCACTGAAGTACATGATCTATGTCTCGTTAGGACACTCATGACGGTTACGAGCCGTGCTTACCGCGGGTATCAAAATATTGGGCATAAAGATCACGGATAGCATCTCTTTCAGATTGAAACCACCCACCCCGGTTCGCTTCGAGGTTCCTGCCTGGCGAATGGCGCGAGCCTTGCCAATAGCTCGCTCATCCTCATTCAAGAATCGAGCTTTATCCGGTGAGTCGGGGAGGAAAAAATACGTCACTGGGGCCATCAAAATTGTAGGAAGACCTTCGACGAGGAAAAGTAGCCGCCATGAGGCAAGTCTGGAGTGTCCACTTGTGATACCGTACGCAAGAGCGCCAGCGAATGTTGATGCAAGTGGAGCTGAGGCAACAAACATGCCGACCCGAAGACCGATCTCGTTCTTGAGGTAGAAGAAAGAGAATAGGTAGATGATACCCGGCCTAGCTAGTAGTCAGAATAGATCAATTGAGTCTGTAGTTTATGCTTGCTTACCCAAGCCCAGCTTCGAACACACCAAGAAAAAATCGTAGAGCCATCGCTCCCGACCAGGTCTCTACTGCCGATAGTAAGGTTGCCATCAGGCCCCTACTCTTCATGAGCGACTCTAGAACCGTGAGGGATAGACTTACCAGAGAAACACGATGACGGAGGCGACCACATGAGGAGGAAATCGTTTCCAGAATAATAGAATCCAATCAAACAAAATGTAAGGGATGTAGAAGATAGTCAGTAACCAGTTATAGCGGAACCCCGTGAGTTCGAGATCCTTTTCCATGCCCGCGATTCTAGCATTGCCAATATTGCCGCGATCTAGAAATGCAAGTAGGTCTGCCTGCTGTTAGCCAAGCTTCCTCTCTGACATAGCTGAAACCTTATACAGAGCGCAAATAGCAGAGGCACCAAATGTCTATCAATCTTTCGTCGTACATGGCCCTCTGCCGCCGGATCGTATGCAGCCAGCTCAACCGCGACATCTCTTCGGTTGTGTTCCTCGTCATTCAATTGCCCGCTATACTGCCCATCTCTCTCCACTGCCTCGATCCCTTTGCCGATACTATCGGTATTACCGTGAGTAGAGGGTGCTTCGCTCGGGGTCTTGGACGACGAGCCCGATTCGTCCGGGCTTCGATTACCCTCTACCTCCATGTCAAGGCTGGCGCGGCAAACGCGCGCGTGATGCCTAGTTTGTCCTCAAAGCAAGGTGAGGCGCAATCACTCCTGCACGAACGCCCGCCACAGGCAGAAGGATAGAAGGGGCGTTTCAAGACTCGGGCTGAGGGAAGGAAACGAGAAGGATTCAAGAAGCAGAAATAGGTACATTTGGCGTCCGATTTCGGGTCTCCCTTTGTGCAACGCCATTCTGTTTCGTGTCTCGGGGAAAACACCGGAATCGTCCCGCCTTCGGGGGCCTTGTTTTCCGGAGGTGCGTTGCAGATCATACCACTCTGCATCTCTCGGTGAGCTTGGGAATGGTTTCGTTCAGAATGCAGGGTTCGCCGGTGTGTCCATCCTCCCCCAAATCGGCCGGGCGCCCGTGAGACCTCCACGGCACCCCCTCACCCAATCCGGGTGAACCAATGTGCACTCCGCTCTTATGGAATGCACGGGATTGCCACTCTAGAAGCAGCACTTGCCACCGCCCTCCCGGCTGTGCCGCCGCCCTGTTGGAAACGAGCTCCATGGCGAATGCTGCCTTCAAAGGTAAGCGGTTATGGTGGAGACGAGATGTGATGGGTGACAGGCTGCTGCTGCTCGATGTCGTAGGTCACACCGTGCACCATCCAACGGTGCGCTGCACCTAAGTACGCCCGGTCGCGTGCGTAGCTCATATCATAGTTTACTAGTGGCGGCCCGACCCTAATCATCCTGCTTGCCACGCTAGTTCTCCTGCTCCATGCCAGCCACCGGTGTCCTTGGGCCACTGTTCCGGGCCACGATGTATGATGCGATGGCTAGTTAGAAGCTTCAGACGTGGTGGTCCAAGTTTCAAGACGTTGACAATACTATCAAAGGCCGAGTGCTCAGGCAAATGTGCACCATCTTCGGTCGAGTTACTCAGGAGCAAGTTCCGCGGCGAAGCTGACTGTAGTTCGGTCGTCTCCAGAACAAATGATGCAAAGATGGGCAGAGGATGGTCGCGATGAAGCATGTGAGCGAATTGTGAACCTATGAGACTCGTTCCAGCGTCGGTAGCCATTGCCTTTCCGACCCTGACGCTATGGGTGTGGTGGTCAGATGCAAGGCGCGCGTCGATCCCTGTAGGTATGGCCTCTTTTCCACGGGGCAGAGGGAAAACGCGTGGCTGATTCCGTGAGGAGAATGGAAGGAATTGCCCGGAAAATGTCGCCCAGTTAGGCAGCGAGCGAAGCTGACTGACACATTGGAGGCGCACAGCGAAGTGTACGCCCGCTCGGTGTCATCGGAGTGGCCCGAAATCAGAAGCGCCAAGTGCTCCGATCGCTGTGCATGCCCTCACCGAAACACACAGCGATGTGTTGCAGCATATAGTAGACAATGTCGCATGATTGCCTGACCATCGGTTTGGGATATCATATATGTCACCACTCAGCGCCTCGGGGGAGGTAGCTGCGACCGAACTCAAAGCATCGCTTTTGTAAGGATGCCACTAACCCCTCTGACTCCAGAGCAGCAGGAGCGTTACGGGGAGGATAGGCAGCCTGCACTCTACAGCTCCTTGATTGCATTAATTGTACTAAACAATGTGTTTGTCCCTCTCCGCTGCATAGGCAGATATCGGATTAAACGCTCGGAGAAACGCCGAGTTGCTCCAGAAGACCCTTTATTTGTTCTGGCTGGAGTGAGCATCCCAACAATTTGGTATAGGTGACAAAACTGAGTCCGCTCAGATCTTTATCGACGCCATTATCGGAAACCTGTTGGTAGCTACAAATTATGGCTTAGGTCTTCATACATGTAAGTTTCCCATTAGGAACTGACAAAGCATCTGCGTCTAGTAGCTTATGGTGCTGACTGAGTCATGACAGATCGTGTTGTTCATGATGATCCTGCCTACCCATCGAATCTGTCGAATGTCTTCAGAGTACTCTCTCTCGTCAAAATTCTACCCCATTGTCTAACTCCACTCAGCATGTTTGGATCACGATGGTACTTACAGGGCCAGTGTTCTGCCTGATTAAGCTTACACTGCTCTTCTTCTATCGTCGCCTCTTTCTCATCAATCAAAAATGGCTCAAAGTGGCTTGGTGGGCGAATATGGTCTACCTAGCGTTTTGGGTTGTAGGTTCAACCGGATTCTACCTCTTCCAATGCTGGCCGCCGCCATGGTACTTCCAACAATACTTCTACAAGTACGGAGCGCTCCCAAAAGGGTCGCCGATTGGACAATGCAATGCAACCACCGTTGAGCACGTTTCCATTCCTTTGATCTTTGGAGTAGTTCAGGATTTTGCGATCCTGCTGCTTCCTGTAGTTACGCTGTGGCAAATGGATCTAAGTTTGAAGAGGCGCGTCGGCCTCATCGGCGTCTTTGCTGTCGGTATCCTGTACGTCAGCAGACAGTCTCGTCCTACATATTACTGATCTAGTCACAGTGCTTGCACACTCGACCTCATTCGCATCGTGCAGTTGCGTGTGAACACAGATGACAAATTAGATCCTGCCTGTGAGCTACCATTCAACCGTGCAGCGACTGCCGCTAACTTGATTCGCAGATGGCGTAGCGATCTTCCTCGTTCTTTCCGCCGCATCGGAGGTTGCCGCCGTCATCTGCATCTCCTTACCGGTCATCATTCCTTGGATGTTGCAAGAGTATCGCCGTATCGTCCCTCCGCCCCCTGCAGAGGCGGCCGAATACCCTTCCAATTCGCACACAAGCCCGTACGCGTCTCGTCGACAAGACGATGTATCGTTTCTCGAACCACCCGACCTCGATTCGAGGGCAGGTTCGTCAGAGTTCGGAAGCCAGACGGAAGTCGTCACCACAAATAACCCTGGAGCAGTGTACAACAAGACCCCGAAACTGGCCCTCATCATGCCAGGTAACGCGAGCCAACCGCTATCCGAGAACCAGATCCACGTTTCAACGCGGATGCACGTAGCTCATGAGAAACCGGGTTCGTGGTTCCGAGGCTGAGAATGAAGAGCTGTGAAAACGACAGGATATGAATGATGACATTTCGGATTTGATCCACTATCGTGTTTGTAATTGTACTTGTATTATATTGGACGTTGATCATGATTCCGTCCGGCGCTTCCGGGACGATTCCGAACGAAAGTTGCTAGCGTTAATCGTATCGCTCAAACTGACTTCACATAGTGATGAGAGTAATGAAGTAAGAACATTACAGTACCCAATCGAGCAAATTGCAACTGTAGTAGCACCGTGCCGTCACTGTTCCCGAACCCGGATACGTGCAACTCCAATGCGTACGTGGCGCCCAGCAGCAGAAGTGGCAGCAGCACGCCAACGTTCCGGGATGTTGCGCCTCCTCCTCCCATGCGCAACTTGGTAGAAGAGGTATGTACATCCCGACGGGGGACGCCGTGCTGCGCGCGGCTGGGACGAGCCCGCGCGCGCCGTGCGGGACACACTGGGACGCGGGATCTCCGTTACGACGACCCGCGAGATGGCGTCGATGGGGTAATGGTTTCGTGATGTCGGCAGCGCGGTTGCCGGAGTTGCGCTTCAGATCGGCGTCGTCGTCGTCGGATGCTTTGGCGGCCGAGGGATCGGAGATGTACTGCCCGAAGATGAATCATGCGTGCCGCTCTGGAGATTCTATGGCGAGTTGGTGTGTGATCCGATAAGAGCATGGTGTCGTTGCTCTCACCGGAGTCACAGACCGACGGCACGCGCGCGCGCCTTGCTCCGTCGGTTGAACAGGAATGACCTCGCCGTCAACGCATGGTGCAAAGCTCGGCGCCGTGGGCGAATGGTCGCTCTCGTCCCGCGATCGTTTCTCGTCGGCCGCTTTCCGATCGTCGACGGGCTTTTGTTGCACACATGATTTCTCGTACCGGATCAGCATCATCGGTGTGGCTCACGGTCCATCAACGTACATCGGCGGTATCGCATGGGAGACCCTGCGCAAAGATGGTGCGGATCTTCTCCCACGGCTCGGGGCGTCGAGGCTGGTCGACCATCTTGACGACAGAAAGATCGCCGAGCGGAGCCGTTGAGAGGCTGGCTCCAGCGTAGCGATCAGGAACGCGTCCATAGCTCCAGCTGACCGACCCTCCATGAAGCCGGACGTTCTTCTGCACGGTTACCGTGAGCTTCGCTCCGCTCGGCTCCATCACGATAGCATCTGACGGACCGGATCGCCTCCGACGGCCGCCATATGGTTCTGTACCCACTGAAGACCCGGCAGAGCATCGTGGATTCCCTGATGGCCACCCGAGTCGGAGCGCCCCAGAAGCAGCCAAGTGGGCCTGATCGATAATGGATCGCGACCATCACACCTGCCGGAGCAGGTACAGGGCATCCGTCCTACAGCGGGTCCGACATGCTGCCATCTGCGTTGCCGCTGCCATCGTAGAGCCGCAACCGGACCGGAAGATCCGAGTGTTGGGTGGCATTGGCCGGAGCTCGTACATCGAGGTATAAGTCACCACCACAGCTCCTCGCCCGGTGTCGATCTGGAGGAGCAAGAACATCGACGATGCCCGTACCAGTCCTCAGAGGTATCCACGCCCGTCACCGCAAATGGCTCGCCCAACGGAATGATGACGGAGCTGTTGCGGTCGCATCGAAACCTCCTTCTGGAAACTTCATGGAACAGGCCTCAGGCACAGCGAATCGGAGCTCCTCGACGGGTGGGGTCCGCGAATGGGATCGATGTAAAGTATGCAGCATCGTCGTTCGTGATCCTTGCATCTCCCGCCGCGCACCGTGCCAGGAGCGATGGTGTCGGTGCCGAAGCCGCATGGGCCACTGCTGCAGCCCAAGTTCCAAACACAGCCAACCAGCGCGTGGTGATGGGTCGACCGCTTCGCTCCCCCCTCTCCCCACCGGCTCCACCGTACAGGGTTGGTGGGTGGGTTTATTGATGATGGTAACGATGATGATGATGGTAGAAAGCAGTAGCGTCTGGCATGTGTTCCGGGACCTAGTAAGTAAGTAGTAGTAGCTGTCGATCCGATCCAGAGCTCTCCGGCTGTGCCTCCCTAGTAGCTTCCCAAGGCGCGACGCACCGTTAGGCGTGGCAGGCGGATTCGCGCAGGCGGTGGGAGGGAAGGGTCAGGGAAACATCGCGGGTCGCAAACACTGCCCAAAATGGGGGCACCCAGCGCAGCGGGCCCCGTGCCAAGAAAACATACGGGGGCAGTGATTCAGGTTTTTTCAGGTCTCCAGTGGCGTTGGATCTGCCTCGTACCCACGCGAGCACTGCTTCACACATGGAGAACCTAAGGCGGACACTGACCGCCCGATGACACGACTACTAATGGGAAGCGAGGAGGGGGGGAGTTGGCAGACTAGACGACCACTAAGCTTCATCGCCAAGCTGGGGGCGAGGCCAGCCCCCGCCGCCAGCTGGGAGGAGAGGAGGGGGGTTTAGTCAATGGGCCTGGATCTATTTAGAAAGCTCGAGACGCCCGGTTTTTTTCTTTTGGTTCTTCTCAGACAACCGACAGACTTTCCTCCTCTTCTTTTCGATCCATTGAAGACTGACTTCCATCGCCCACCATGCAATTGACCTCCCTCCTCGTCCTCTCCCTGGCCGCGCTCTCCGCCGCGAAGACCAAGAAGC
>JANIPN010658832.1:0-11400 GCA_027478595.1 Erythroxylum anguifugum
GGGGGGAGGCATACCCGCCCCGTTGCCATTCCTATGTGGGCTTCTGATGTTCAAATTTGACTTGTTGACAAGTTAAACTGGTGGATACAAACTGGGCTACATCTTTCTTTATACTTGGCCACCAATACATACCTTTAACATTATGGTACATCTTGGTGGTTCCAGGGTGCACACTATAGGGTGTATAATGTGCCTTATGCATAATTCTTTATCATAACCCATTTATGTCAGGTACACATAACCTGTTACCACATTTCAATACTCCATCCACTATACTGAACTTTGTCACCTTACCATCCTGGACAACTATTCTCAATTTAGCTAGCTTAGAATCACTGTCTTAGGCGGTTTTAATCTCATCAATTAAATTAGTTTTCGCCTGGAATTGAGCAAGTAATACCTGAGAATCAGATACTTCCAAGTGCAATCTCATATTAAATAACCCGTTTAAATCTTTAACTAGCTCTTTCTTTTGAATGGGAATATGATACAAACTCCCCATCGATTTTCTGCTTAGGGCATCAGCCACTACATTGAATTTACCTGGGTGATACAAGATATGACAGCCATAATCCTTCAGTAACTCATTCCACTGTCTCTGTCTCGGATTCAACTCTTTCTGTTGTTGAATATACTGAAGACTCTTATGATTTGTATATATTTCACTCTTTTCACCATATAAATAGTGTCTCCAAATTTTTAATGCGAATATCACAGCTGTCATTTCTAGATCATGGGTATAATAGTTTACTTCATGTTTTCTTAATTATCTGGAAGCATAGGCAATTACCCTCCCATTCTCCACCAATACACAGCCTAAATCAATTTTGGAGGCATCACAATATATCACATAATCACCTTGCCCTGAAGGCAATGCTAATTCCTTAAGCTTTTGGAAACTTTGCTCACAAGAATCATCCCACTCAAATCTCACTTGTTTCTGTGTTAACCTCGTCAGTGGAGCAGCTATCTTGGGAAAATCTTTTACAAATCATCTGTAATAATCGGCCATACCTAAGAAACTTCGTATTTCGGTAACATTAGTAAGTCTAGGCCAATTAGACACTGCTTCCACCTTCTGAGGATCTACTTGAATCCCTTCTTTACTAACTATATGACCCAGGAAACCCACTCTGTCAAGCCAAAACTCACACTTTGCCAACTTGGCATATAACTGGTTTTCTCTAAGGATTTGCAATACCATTGCCAAGTGTTTTTCATGTTCTTCTTGGCTCTTGGAATATACCAATATGTCATCATTGAAAACCACAACAAATTTATCCAAATACGGCCTCAAGATTCTATTCATCAAATCCATAAAGGCCGCTAGTGCATTTGTTAAACCAAAAGGAAGCACTAGGAACTAATAGTGTCCATATCTGGTTCTAAAGGCAGTTTTTGGCATGTCCTCTTTTCAGACCCTCAACTGATGATACCCAGATTTAAGATCAATCTTAGAGAAATTGCTTGCTCCTGTAATTGATCAAACATATCATTAATCTGAGGAAGAAGGTATTTATTCTTAATAGTTACTTTATTCAACTGCCTATAATCTATGCATAACAATAGGAATCCATCTTTCTTCTTAACAAATAACACTGGTGCACCCCACGATGAACTACTAGGTTTAATAAACCCCTTATCCAGCAAATCTTCCAACTGCACTTTTAACTCTCTTAGTTCTATAGGTGTCATTCTATATGGAGTAATTGAGATAGGGTTTGTACCAGGAAGGAGTTCTATATTAAACTCGATTTCTCTTTCTGGTGATAATCCAAGTAAATCTTTTGTAAACACATATGAAAAATCCCTTACTATAGGGATCTGCTGTAAGTCTGTAACTCATTTATCTCATTTTTGGTATCCCTAACATGAGCTACATACCCCTGACATCCCTTTTTTAGAAGTCTTTGGGCCTGCATAGCTGATATTCTGTTAACAAAAAACCAATTCAATCACCTTGATATAACATTTTTGTTTCTGGATCAGGCCTAAGTATAATTCTTTTGGCATAACAATCCATTGTAATATGGTGATTTGATAACCAGTCCATACCCAAGATAATATCAAATTCTAATACTGCCAACTCGATCAAATTTGCCATAAATTTTCTGTCCTCTATTTCCATTACACATGAGGGGTAATTATATATCACTTCAATAGTTGCCTCTAAGGGTGTAACTATGATCAGAGGGTCTTTCATTAATTTTCTTTCTTTATCTAGCTTTCTGTCAAAACTTGGCGCTATAAATGAATGAGTGGCACCCGAGTCAAATAGCACTTTAGCATTCTCGTTCTGGCTAAGGACTATACCTATATCAACATTATTTTATCATCATAATTAAAGAAAAAATCATATCTTTTGTTATAATAGAGCATAGACTTTTCATTCATAATACAATTTAATTGAATATCAACAGGCTTGCATAGGATTACCTGTTACAGCTGTATTAGAGGTCTGTGCTTCTTTGGGATTTACTGCAAACACTCTCCCCTGACCTCTATTTGCTGGGGTTGGTGTTGGCATCTGCCCTGTATTCTGGGTGGGAGCTTGGCTTTGAGTCTACCTCTACCAGCTAGGCCTCTATTAACAGGTCTGTCTATCTGCACAGTAGTCTGTGAAACTAGGGGTGGAGTTGCTTCGTTTTCTTACATTGGGAAGTCTTTAATGAAGTGCCCTTGTTGTCCACACCTATAACAACCTTTGAACCCAAGTCTACAGGGTCCTTAATGATTTTGCCCACAGACATTACAAGCAGTTCTAACTTGTGGCTGTGCTGGATATTACTGTGATCTATTCTTAGTTGGGTTTTGTGTACCTTGACCCCCTCTCTGTGGTTTTGGAGAAGCAGACTGTATTGTTTGTTCTGTTTGTCTTATCTGCGAGCTATCTCTTTCTTTACGGCCTCTACTGCTCTGGCCTTTACCTTTCCTTGTCCATTCTTTTTCTGCTCTCCCCTCTTTAAACTTTGCTTCCAATTGTCGAGTCTTATTAATCAACCTCGACAAATTGGGGAAGTCAATAGCTGCAACAACACCATACAAGGAAGGTATGAGTCCCAACTTGTATCTTTCCATTTTTGCAGCTTCAGTAGGTACAATTGTCTGTTCGATTTGGTGGTTATCCATGTCATTAATTCCTAATACATAAATAAGCATTTCTCAATTCCTTTACTAATATGCCATGGAATATGAATTAGTATATCCCCGTTGTTTTTACCGATATCCAATAACTTCCAATTACTCACACCCAATGTATGTATGCTTCATCATTTAAATACATTTTACACATATCATAAATCAAGGAATGACATTTTCGGAGAATGTTAATCATTCTGATGGAATCCACCATAAGAAACAAAAGCACCTATGCTTAAGGGAAAGGCCTGATCTTAACTTCTCTAACTATTAACACTATCTATTTCTTAACAGCAACAACTAAGATGATAAACCACAACCTATTTCAAAACGACCCAGAACAACAAAAACCACCATCAAGAATCACAACAGTGCACAAAACCGAGAAGAAAACAACGAAAAATCGAGAAGAAAACAACGGGAAATAATACCTAAAACAAAATCTTGACTGGTTTAAGCGGAGCGACGACGGTTATCACCTATTTCAAAAGGCCCCAGGACAACAAAAACCACTGTCATAAATCACGACAGTGCACAAAACTGAGAAGAAAATAGCAGGAAATAATTCCTGATCAATTCCAAAAGCTCCATCAATTGTCGTGCTTAAAGAAGCACACATTACTGGTGATTTGGCAAGCATAATTTTCACATGGAAAGTCAATAGGCAGATACGGTAAGTGTAAGAGCTCGGATAGAAGGCATTAGGGTTATTTTAGTAAAAAAGCATGAATGACATGAAAGCATTAAATGCTTTATTTAAACCAAATATCTGTGTATTCGTTTAAAGGATTGGAAAAGCTTTTTAGAAGCATTAAATGGTTTGTGAAAAGGTTTGACATTCTGTAAGTTTTAAATGAATTCAGAAGCATTAAATGCTTTATGAAAAGGAAGCCTTGACATTATTAAGCGGGAATTGGAGGGATAGTGACTGAGTTTTATGTAATTAAGTAGATTTTTTATATTCAATCTAACATTGACAAACCTAGAACAACTAATGAGTTAAAATCTTTGAAAAGGTTCTTAGCACAGTTTGAAAGATCTATAAATGGACGCCTCGTCTTGAATCTAGAATATTTTAAACTGTTCTTCGCTGAAATGGATGCTTGGTTTCCATTTGCTTCAGAAACTGGTGTAACACTATTATGTTGTAAATGAGTTTGAACAGATGATATTCTTGTTCCCAAAAAGTACGGATTTGTAAGAATTGAAGAGGAAGGTGGTAAACAATAGTTTTTCATAATATTTCCATGAACTCCTAACAAAAATAACACAATAGTTGAATGTAAGCAAAAAATGGCCGTGCTTTAAGTAAAACAGAACTAACGCAAAAAGCACATCTTATATAGATCTATTAAATTTGCATAAAGATTGTCATTGTACCTCCTAAAACACCAGTAGCAGCTGTACTTTCTATTTGACTACCTGACGCATTTTCCTTCAATAGTGGAGTCTAATTTTCTTCAAGATGAAAAGAATTTCTGCCATTGGACTTCATAACTTCACTCTTCATACCACACTAGTTTGTCTTTGAAACCACAGGCAAAATTCTATATTGATTGCACATGATCCATTATCTTCTGAGGCAGTTTCAGTAGTTATACCAAAGCAAAAACATATATAATAACCTGATATTTGCTCAACAATTCTCATACTTAAAAGAATAAACATATATACCTGAATGTAAATATCTATTATGTCAACTCTGCAACTTCCGTCACTGGTTTCCATCTTAACGCCGCCGTCCTACAAAAGCATTCTTTAGTTATTTTGGCAAGAAGAGAAATATAAGCGGTTCAGACCAAGCCGCAAGGAAGCTAAAATAATACCCAAGAATATATAGGAAAACTTTAAGTTCTCACTCATAGGAAGTTTAGTTTGACAATTCACAGGCAATGGTTTCAATTTTGTTCGATTTGGTGGTTATCCATGTCATTAATTCCTAATACATAAATAAGCATTTCCCAATTCCTTTACCAATATGCCATGGAATATGAATTAGTATATCCCAGTTTTTTTTACTGATATCCAATCACTTCCAATTACTCACACCCAATGTATGTATGCTTCATCATTTAAATACATTTTACACATATCATAAATCAAGGAATGATATTTTCGGAGAATGTTAATCATTCTGATGGAATCCACCATAAGAAACAAAAGCGCCTATGCTTAAGGGAAAAGCCTGATCTCAACTTCTCTAACTATTAACACTATCTATTTCTTAACAGCAACAACTAAGATGCAATCCACAACCTATTTCAAAAGGTCCCAGAACAACAAAAACCACCATAAAGAATCACAGCAGTGCACAAAACCGAGAAGAAAACAATGGGAAATAATACCTGAAACAAAATCTTGACTGGTTCAAGCGGAGCGAAGACGGTTATCTATAACCTATTTCAAAAGGCCCTAGAACAACAAAAACCACCGTTATAAATCACAACATTGCACAAAACTGAGAAAAACAGTGGGAAATAATACCTGATCAAATCCAAAAGCTCCATCAATTGCTGTGCTTAAAGAAATGCACATTACTGGCGATTTGGCAAGCATAATTTTCACATGGAAAGTCAATAGGCAGATGCGGTAAGTGTAAGAGCTTGGATAGAAGGCATTAGGGTTATTTTAGTAGAAAAGCATGAATGAAAAGAAAGCATTAAATGCTTTGTTTAAACTAAATATCTGTGTATTCGTTTAAACGATTGGAAAAGGCTTTTAGTAGAATTAAATGGTTTGTGAAAAGGTTTGACATCTGTAAGCATTGAATGAATTCAGAAGCATTAAATGCTTTATGAAAAGGAAGCCTTGACATTTTTAAGCGGGAATTGGAGGGATAGGAATTGAGTTTTAAGTAATTAAGTAGATTTTTTATATACAATCTAACATTGACAAACCTGGAACAGCTAATGAGTTAAAATTTTTGAAAAGGTTCTTAGCATAGTTTGAAAGATCTGTAAATGGACGCCTCTGCTTGAATCCAGAATATGTTAAACTGTTCTTGGCTGAAATGGATGCTTGGCTTCCATTTACTTCAGAAATTGGTGTAATACCATTATGTCGTAAATGAGTTTGAACAGAAGATATTCTTCTTTCCAAAAAGCACTGATTTGTAAGAATTGAAGAGGAAGGTGGTAAACAGCAGTTTCTGATAATATTTCCATGAACTCCTAACAAAAATAACACAATAGTTGAATGTAAGCAAAAATGGACGTGCTTTAAGTAAAACATAACTAGTGCAAAGAGCACATCATATGTAGATTTATTAAATTTGCGTAAAGATTGTCATTGTACCTCCTAAAACATCAGTAGCAGTTGTACTTTCTATTTGACTACCTGATGCATTTTCCTTCAATAGTGGAGTCTGATTTTCTTCAAGATGAAAAGAATTTCTGCCATTGGACTTCATAACTTCACTTTTCATACCACACTGGTTTGTCCTTGAAATCACAGGCAGAATTCTATATTGATTGCACATGATCCATTGCCTTCTGAGGCAGTTTCAGTAGTTATACCAAAGCAAGAACATATATAACAACCTGATATTTGCTCAACAACTTGTGAAAGAAATTGTTGTAACCTATTGACCTCACATACATATGCATGCTTGTGCAAACCAATTTTTATGCTTCATATAATTGATGCATATACGTAGAATTTTCAATTCAAAAATTATCTTCTCATTCTTAAAAGAATAAATATCTATACCTGAATATAAATATCTATCACATCGACTCTACAACTTCTGTCGCTGGTTTCCACCTCGATGCCACCGTCCTACAAAAGCATTCTTTAGTTATTTTGGCAAGAAGAGAAATATAAGCGGTTCAGACCAAGCCACAAGGAAGCTAAAAGAATACCTAAGAATATATAGGAAAACTTTAAGTTCTCACTCATGGGAAGTTTGGTTTGACAATTTATAGGCAATGGTTTCAATTCTGTTCGGTTTGGTGGTTATCCATGTCATTAATTCCTGATACATAAATAAGCATTTCCCAATTCCTTTACCAATATGCCATGGAATATGAATTAGTATATCCCAGTTGTTTTTATTGATATCCAATAACTTCCAATTTGTCACACCCAATGTATGTATGCTTCATCATTTAAATACATTTTACACATATCATAAATCGAGGAATGACATTTTAGGAGAATGTTAATCATTCTGATGGAATCCACCATAAGAAACAAAAGCACCTATGCTCAAGGGAAAAGCCTGATCTTAGCTTCTCTAACTATTAACACTATCAATTTCTTAATAGCAACAACTAAGATGACAAACCACAAACTATTTCAAAAGGTCTCGGAACAACAAAAACCACCATCATGAATCATAGCAGTGCACAAAACTGAGAAGACAACAACGAAAAACTGAGAAGAAAACAACGGGAAATAATACCTGAAACAAAATCTTGACTGATTCAAGCAAAGCGACGATGGTTATCTACAACCTATTTCAAAAGGCCCCAGAACAACAAAAAGCGCCGTCATAAATCACAGCAGTGCACAAAATTGAGAAGAAAGCAGCGGGAAATAATACCTGATCAAATCCAAAAGCTCCATCAATTGCCATGCTTAAAGAAGCGCACATGACTGGCTATTTGGCAAGCATAATTTTCACATGGAAAGTCAATAGGCAGATGCAATAAGTGTAAGAGCTCGGATAGAAGGCATTAGGGTTATTTTAGTAGAAAAGCATGAATGAAAAGAAAGCATTAAATGCTTTATTTAAACCAAATATTTGTGTATTCTGTTAAAGGATTGAAAAATCTTTTCAGAAGCATTAAATGGTTTGTGAAAAGGTTCGACATTCTGTAAGCATTAAATGAATTCAGAAGCATTAAATGCTTTATGAAAAGGAAGCCTTGATATTTTTAAGCGAGAATTGGAGGGATAGGGATTGAGTTTTAAGTAATTAAGTAGATTGTAGCTTTATCAAACATTAAATAAAGAAGAAGAAGAACAAATAGAAATGCCTGAGCTGGAGTGTGGCTAGCTGCAACTAACTACAGGTTGAATTAGAAAGGAGCGGAAGTATATTATTATTAACATAGCAAGCAAAGTAAGTGTTAACTACAGAGTTAGCGTTTCAATCGCTAAATGACCAGTTAGCTGGCAAGCACGTAGAATTAGCTGATCTCCTTAGTCTCTCCCATTCCCATGTGCATGTTTCACACCATCTTTCTTGGTTTTTCCAAGGATATTAAGGAGAATTGAATTGGAAGAAACTTTAGCGAGAGGGAGAGGAGAGAGGATTCTCTCGCTTTCCTGTCTCTATTCACTGCAATGTAGATTGAAACCAGATCCAAAACCATCACAGATACCCTAAGCCTACCCATCTTCCTCTTTGTTGGAAACTACAAGAAGATCATACATATGTCGTAAGTGTTGTGATAATTGTGTACGTTAACAACTTCAATTTTAGAAAGAAAGGTTTGCTTGTACTTTAGCAGCACATGGAAACTGTCCTTTAGTGATACATTCGGCTGGAGGGTGCAAACAAAAGCTCAGCTCAAACAGGGTTTATTTCTTTAGTTACTCCTCCGACTTGTGCTGATGACAGAAATTCTACTCTTATCTACCACGAACTAGGTTTGAGAATGGTAAGTAAAAGGAAAGTGTTGTTGGTCAAATTGAACGAGAGATATATGTCATGAAAATGGTTAAACACCCAAATGTTTTGCAGAGGTTTTGGCCTCCAAAGCTAAGATTTACTTTGTCCTAGAGTATTCTAAAGGTGGTGAGCTCTTAAACAAGACATTAAAGGGACGGCTAAAGGAATATGCAGCGAGGAAGTATTTTGAGCAACTAATCAGTGCAGTAGATTTCTGTCACAGAAGAGGTGTTTATCACCGAGATCCGAAACTAGAGAACTTAATGGTAGATGAGAAGGGAGTACTGAAGGTGTCAGATTTTGGGTTAAGTGCCCTTGCTAATGCAAGGCATACGTCAAGATGGTTTGCTTCACACGTCCTGTGGAGCTCCTGCATACATAGCTCTAGAAGTTTTGTACGGTACAGGCTATGATGGAGCCAAAGCTGACATTTAGTCTTGTGGTGTGATCTTATACGTTTTGTTGGCTGGTCGTCTCGAATCTGGATTTTCTGTCTAATATTATGGTATCTTATTTTGTCCCATGAATTTCAGTCATTTATTTATGTGGGTCCTGCATAGATCCCTCATAAATAAAAGCGAGACCTACATAAATGAATAGTTGAGATTCATGAGATAGAATAAGACACCATAATATTAGACAGAAGATCCCGTCCTAGCGTCTCCCATTTTATGATACCAATCTTGTAGTAATGTATGGGAAAATAAGCAACGCAGAATATAAGTTCCCAAGCTGGTTCCAACCTGAGGTTCGCATGATGTTATCGACAATCCTCGATGCAAACCCATCTAATAGGCCTTCCATTGCTAATATTATGGAAGCCCTCTGGCTTAAAAGTCTTTATTTCCAAGCAGGTGATGCATGTTTTTGTCCTCATGGAAATGATGCTGCTCCTGCAGAAGAGAACAAGCCCACCACTTTGAATGCTTTTCATATAATTTCTCTTTCAAAAGGGCTGGACTTGTCTTACTTTCCGGAAATGAACTGAAGAAAGAAGCAAGCTTTACATCAATGCACTTACCTTCAGCAATCATATCTAAACTAGAGGACATTGCTAGGCTTCAGAGACTGAAAGTAAATAAGAATGACGGGCGGGTGTTGAGTTGGGAGGGAAAGAAAGGAAGAAAAAGATAATTGTTGATTGATACAAAGATATACGAGATCACTCCTGCTTATTTGGTAGAGCTGAAAATTTCTAACGGTGATACACTAGAATACCAGCATATATTGGAAGATTCCATTAAACCAGCTCTTAAAGACATTGTCTACTCGTTGAGGTGAGTGAGTAGACAAGTAGAATTGCAACAGCAACATGTAATTTAATCCTTCCTTACATGCTGGTTTTCATATTAATAAAACTCCCTTGTCAAATACATCTTTATATTTGCTTCAAGAATGTGCTTAGCCCTCGCATCATTTTATGTAGTTGTTTCTTTGTCTATTTGCACTTGAAGACATTGATTATCACAATAATAACCAATTAGTCTTTAAAAAAGGGCCAAAGATATGAATTTATTTCTAACATTTCTTAAAAATTCTAATTTAATTATGTCATCATGGTATACCTTAACGTTTTAAAATAGTACTACTAACACTCTAAATCCTAATTAATTTAATTTTTTAATAACTTTTAATATATGAGTTATAAATTTAGTTTATATCATGTCACAACTAAACATTTTGGATGTATCATGGATTGCTGTGATTTTAAAAATAATTTCTTTAAATATTAGCTAAATACTTAATTTTTATCCTAACGTTTTAATAAAGGTCTAAATAAGCCCTTTTCATTATTTTTGCAATCTCTTTCAAAGTCTAATGAATTAATATTATTCGAGAACAATTTTAGTACCATTCAGCTACAAAATAATACTAATACTGGATATAATAATAGGGACTTAGACTTTTTGTTAAATGTTGGGGTGCAAATGACACTTTAACCTAAAAAATTGGTCTTGGTACAAACATATGTCATATGAGTGTGGTTCATCATGGAGCAAGAAGCCGAAATATTTGAGGTTAAGAAATGTCTATTATCGACAGTAATAAATATATGTGGTGAAATGGACAGGGTTGATCTTGAGATAACTTGAAAAAATACGAGTCCGATGATGTTTAATTTAAGATTGACATTATTAGCAACTGTGTTTATCAACTTCATTGAATTTCAGTGGTTTTGGAATATAGAATAACGTTAGACAAATTACAATCAACTTCTAACGAACATCTCTGCAGATTTGGATTATGGAACAATATTAGATAAATCTTGTTTTTGCATATACTTCCCCTTTAGAATTGCTTTTTCCTTTTGATTTTCATATCAAAATTGTTTTCTGATCGTCACCTTTGTTTAATACTATCTCTGTTTCAGTATCATTTTTCATAACTTTTTGGTATCGGGACGTAGCTTGCTTATAGCGCCTCTTACAACCAAATCTTTTAGGGGGTGCTTGTTTCGTAGGTATGAGAAATAAGGAATGGGAATGGAATGAAGATGGATGCTTGGTAGGGAAGTATGATTGGAGGGGTATGAATTTGATTACCCATTTTGGGGTATTACTCCATTCCCCTCATAATTGGGAGGAATGGGATTCATACCCCATCTTAATTAATTAATTAAGATAAAAGCTAATTAATTAAAATAA
>JANIPN010659804.1:0-11390 GCA_027478595.1 Erythroxylum anguifugum
TCAATTATAATCATTACTTAAACACTAAAAATCCCAAATTATTCTAACACCATCTTATGCTTTTAATTCTAACAATTAGCAACAATTCCAAGTTAGACTTTTAAATTCCATCAATTTAAACAATTATCCTCAAACCTTCTTATTCATTTAATTTCTAAACTCCATACAAGCTCTACTTCCCCATTTAATCTCAATAACCTAATTTCATAGGACCCTCAAATCATATAATTCTTTTTAATACTAACACTATACCACAAATAATAATTTATCAACAAATCAAATTTCACTAAATCCTTCATTAAATAATCATAACTTACACAATAAAATCCTCAATTTATTCCAACCAAATGAAAAATCATCAAACTAAAACCTCAAAGTAAAATTAAACAACTTATTACGAATCGGGGCCCAACAGCTTTGCTAAGATATTTGTTTACGGATGTCGGACATATTTGTTTTAGATCGATTGGAATTTGACTTGCTTCGATTCTTTGATTCCTTCGATTTAGTAAATCATTCGATTCGATTTGTGTTTCGGAAAGTGGTTTCAGTTCGTATCGAATTCGATTCGCTTTCGATTTCTTTCGCCTTGTGTTTCCGAATCGGATTTGAGTCCGATTCGATTCGTTGATTCGATATCTTCAGTTTGTTTCGCCTTCATATGCCTTCCGATTGGATTTGTGTTAAGAAATTGAAGTGATTATGGTTATGGTTTCGTTAAGAGGTTGGGTTTCAGAAACGGGTCCCAACATAAGCCATTCCTATTTTTAAATAATGGTAAGCTTTTTTATACAATGTTGAGCAATAATATAATACATACAAATGATAACATGTTTAATCTTTCATATAAATTCAATCACATGTGTCTTCTTAAGAAAGTGTAATGTTCATGCATCATATGATAAAGGTAAGATACCATTTAAAGAAACTAAAACAAAGCAAAAGTTGGCCAACAATCAAATTGAAAGATCTGGGACTTCACCAAGGTTAGAAATATAAGGAGTTAAATAAACTAAAAGGACTAGAAGTAAAGCTAGACTCATAACCTCTATAATTGAAAGCAAGTTTATTATATTAATGTGTATAGCATATGGTGCTATATATTTATGACCTTTTAGATAGCCCTATAGGTAATGTCTTTTATATTTATGTTGTTTTAAACAGCTCCATGTGCAATATCTTTTGTATTGATTAATTTTTAGACAATCCTATGTGTAGTGTCTTTTATGTTTATAAACTTATGGACAATCCTATACATAAATATCATTATACTTTTTGACCATATTGTCATATACATGTGCATTTTTTTGTTTATGCAATATGTGACAAGTTAAGTGCAACATCACTTTATTTTGGAATATCATTTTATAAATCTCATGAATGAATAGTACACTATTACATATAGATTAAATAAAGTTTTTTAGCTAATTTATATTAATTTAAAAATTAATGTCCATATTTTTATTATCTATTAAAATTACTCATATAGATACATTTAATATCCATTATAGCTTATTCCCATAGCTTGTATACATAAATTTCAACGCCGGACATAATCCTAGATAAGATCATAAAACCATATACCCAACGAATTTTACTATCATCTCCCTAATGTACTTTGTAAACCATTAACATGTTTTTTTTCTTAAGATATTTATGGCATCTACACTTCTTAGAGTAAATTTTTTATCATACCATTTGAAAAAAATTGCAACATTTCTTTCTTTACCATAAATAACAAAATTAGTTATCATTTTACTAATAATTCTCTTTTCTTAAAAATAATAGACTATATATAGAGTTTAGCCATATTTTGAAGATATAAAAAACCTCCTTCTAGGGTTCTTTGATCCCTATGAAGTCTATAAAGGAGCCTCTAATCGATAGTTATAATATAAATAGACAAGTTGTTGTGGATGTAAATGATTTTGTAGAAATGATCTACTATCAAGTGCTTATAATATACACTTAAAGGTTAAAAAAAAGGCAAACTAATCATTTTACTAAATATTAAGCAACATTTATTAAGCCTTACAAATAAAATCATCACATTAATAAAGTTGTAACTAAAGCAAATTTAGGCATTAAAAGGCAAGGATCAAGATTATAAAAAATAGTTTTCCAATAATTAATGAGTGAACCATTTCCATAGTTCAGTCATCTTAAAAAATGTCTCTTAAAATGATGTATAAACCATTTTTAGAGTCCAATGGCTCTTTTCATACATCAAAAAACAAAATTATAGTGAATTATTTCTTGGTAAGTTCATCAAATATATAACATGTACAAAACACTTTTCCTTTTAGTTTTAACATGATAACTTACTCAATGTGTCCCTAATAATCACACTTCCATCAACAATAAATTCATTATACACTAACTTAATTTCACCCTCACTCATCGATATAATCATTCTTAGTAATCCAACAAAAAAGGTTCTAAAAGAAGTTAGTAGAGAAAAGCCAAACTAAATAAAAACATATGCAATGTTTCTAGAGTTGAGGTGAATAAAGAAAACCATGATTTGGTCTGCCTTTAGTATTGACAACAACCAAGTTGTCTTTTAAAGTCATTTCCTAAATCCTAAGATGAATTAAAGGTTGAAAAGTTTCCTTTCACTTCATGTTGCATTATGTATATTCATTACATGATACTGTACTCTATGTGACATCATATGGTTTGGCTATACCACAAGTATTATACCACATAACACCAACAAAAGCCATATAACATCATTTCCATATTCTCCACTAAGTTTTCTAATAAAGTGTAATGCTAAGGGGTACGATAGAAATAAAAATTAAATCTTAAGGGGTTAGTAATAGTTTCTAAAGATTATTAAGTGAAGTGAAAACCATAGGGGAGTCAAGAGTAACCAACCCTCATTTATATTTATAGAGAACCTAATTAAATAAGCTACTTATTTTAGTTTGTAAAAGGCGATTAAAAATAAAAAATTACTATGTTACAAATTTTAGTTATTAAGACTTTGTATGAGTATGTCAAATTTGAATATATTTGGTTAAACCTAAAGTATTTATAAACATACATTAGTTTAGACTTTTGAATTTCTCAAACAAGGTAATGTTTTAATTGACTTGGTTTGTAAAGTGATGTGTTAGATAATAATGGAGATTAAATTATTTGTAATTTAATTTTAATTATATTTCTAAATTTTAACTTATCATATTTTAATTATGAATGTATTAGTGTTAACAACAGTAACAACAACAACAACAACAACAACAACAACAACAATAATCAACATCACGAAGACGATGACGATAACAACAACAACAATAATAACAAAAACAACAAAAACAAAAACAATAATAATGATGATGATGATGATATTTTGAGAATATGTTTCTAAAATAGCTTATATTGACTTATTATTACAAAAGGAAGCTCCAACTCAACTCAATGATGCTAATTACAATCAAATAGAAAGATCTTTAAGTTAATTAGGAAAGATTCATTCTCCTAAATTTGTATGTTATGAAATAATTTGTTTATGAACTTTTCTTTACTAACCTACTTATGACAAATAATACTTGAGATTTCTTTACTTTTAAAGGTGAAATGTGATAAGTTTCTAATTGATGTATAGGAATAAATTACAAAAACTTATAAATAAGATTAAAATCTCACTAACTAAATCAAACAATTGAATAAAATCTCACTAACTAAATCAAACAATTAAAACTAATCCTTTAATATAGAGAACTAAGAGATGAAACTATAAAGGATTTATAACATAACAAAAAGGATTTTGATAAGTTCTACATTAGTTCAAAGAAGAATAAGGATAAGGAGCACTCTCATAATTGGAACAAAACCAACTAGAAGCTCGAAAACTATCTTTATTAATCGGAAATATCTGCTTTATACAAAAAAATGTTAAAAAACTCTATAAATAATGTAACCACAATTATAACAAAGATTTTGCTTAAAGTAAAATACTAACTACTAATACTACTTTAATTGAAATTAAGATAGTCCTTATTCAATTAGGGCATTAAATACTTATCTTACTTTAATAAGAACTTTACACTTATGACCTTAGGAATTCTATTCAATTAAGATTTACAATGTTTTAAGGAAAGTACTTCCTTTAGGACTTTTCCTAATTAAATTGAAATTTAACTTCACAACAAGTTCTATTCTAACTAGAAAACTAGTCATCTACTACTAAGCCACATAATTCATGCATTAAGCTTAATAATTAAGCAAAATATAACCCAATTAGAATTAAACCAAAGAATTTAACAATCAATTGACTTAAAACACTAAATTAACCCTAATTAGGAAATCTTTTTCTCAAATTTCTCTAAAACTCCAGCTCTTATAGTTAATCTAATAAGCATATTTACTCAAATCTTTGATTGGCTAGCTTTGCTCACATCACTAATAATGCTAAAGTTAAAAACCTAATGAGTGAATTGACGTTAAAGAGTATAATGTACAAAAATATAAGAGGAGTTAGATAATATATTTTGCAATTGTGTCATATATAAAGAAAACTAGAAAACAAAACCAAATATGTAACATAAGTAAACTCATTGCTGAATTTTTTATTAAATAAGATAAATATGAAAATAAAAAGAGAGATCAAGGTCCTTTGCTTTCTTTAAAACTAAACATTACCTCTTAAAGGGTCTAGAGAAACAAATAAAACCTAATCATCAAACTTATAGAGAAGTTTGGATACTAAACAACATAACAGTGTCATATTTATAGTGATGGACGCTCTAAATCTACCTTTAAAATTTACATATTTTTTTACAAGAAAGAAGGTCAAAAGAGAAGCGACTATAAGTGTTTTACTTAATAGTTACGTATATATGAACAAACATGATGGCATTATATTAACCTTATGTCAATTTTAGTCTAACTTAGTTGATGATCCTTTTAATTATTAGTGGGACTACTATGAGACTATTGTTTATGCTAGTATTACCTTTCAAGGGATTCCAAAATAAAGGGAAAAAATAGTTAAATGTTAAGTTAAAAGTAGGAATTATCTTGAATTTGATGTTGAATCTATTATAATAATTAGCTTAAATCTAGACTCTAATCATCAACCTATTTTAGATAAAAATATTTATGTACCATATCTTTATTGCAAAATGGGTTTTAGAGAGATTCCTAGCTTTTTAGCCTTTCTTAACCTATTCTCCTTCTTGCTTTAGTTCAATTCAGTCCATATTATTTTCTTTCTAAGGGGCCTAACTTGCTTCCATTTTCCCACCTACCTTATTTTGAATAACATTTTACCATTAATGGTAAAAATGTCAACATGCAATGATAGCTCTCACCACCCTTCTCCAGCAACTTCTTCACTTGAAAACCTATATGGCTCCTCCATCCCTCCTCTCATGAACTCTAATGGTAGCCCAACAACCTATGTAGGAACCATTTTAGGTGAGCCTTCCCATAAAAAGCTTGTATGGAATAAAGTAGTTGGAGATTTGGGTTCTTTTAATAAGTTGAGATATATCCCTTCTAGTGAGGATGGTGCTCCTATTGCTCTCCCTCCTTAAATGCGACAATAAGGAGCTTTGAACTTGACAAGAGGCTTATGTTTTCCTTAGTAAAATTGTGGGTAATTACAAGTTGGAATAAACGTGGATTGATTAACACTCTAATTATTAAAGATGAATTCTACATTTTCAGGTTCAACTTGGAGGATATGGCATAGAGGGTCATAAACTTTAGTCATTGGCATATCCATGGTAGACCATTATTTCTCAAAAAATGGAACCTGATGTAACTTTAGACAAAACTAACTTAAAAGCAGTCCCACTATGGGTGAACTTTCATTGGGTTCCCTTAGAATACTGGTCTTCAGAAGAATTGAGTTATCTTGTAAGCTCCCTAGGGATTCCTATGGCCCTAAATGAAGACACAACTAATGTAAGGATAATTGGTCTTGGCGTGTGTGCATTGAGGTGGGACTAGAAAGAAATCTCTTTATTTTCTTAAGGGTAATGCAATGCAATTGTAAAGGGGAATTGGAAGAGGATATAGTTAAGTCATCTTATTATTGGAAACCTTTGAAGAAAGGTATGTTGAGGGTATAGAGACCAGAAAATAAAGAGCTACCTATTCAAGAAGTTAATAATCCTCCTAGAAAGGATGCTCAACAAGAGCCACCTGTCTTAGCTGAGATGAACATAATGGTGGAACCTTTGGAAAGCCCTCAAGAAAATAGTGGTAAGGAAAAGCTTCATAATGTTCCTACTAAAAGGGAACATTTTAAGGAATCCAAGCAAATATCCAAAGGTAAGGAACTTTAAGCTCACCCATCTCACCCATCTCAACCACCTTACTCTAAAACGGAGACTATAGGGGGCTTGGAGATAGAGGTAAATGCCGCTAATATTATTCTCCCAAGTCCGTAAATTCCCCACAAGTGTTAAGTGGTTTGGACTATAGTCTTATTAGTAATAAGACTAGAAGGAAGATGGGTAAGAATAAACCATAATGATGAATCTTTTGGTATGGAATATAAGGGGATTAAATTGAACAAACAAATATATAACCCTTAAACGTCTTTTATATATTAAGTAGCTTATTTTGTTAGTCTCATTGAGATCAAAATAAAGGAGGATAACTATAGAAAAGGGATACGATTTTTTTAATAAAGATTGGATGTCCCTCAGTAACCATACAAACGACCCTAATGGTAGAGTTATTATGACTTTTGATCTTTCTATTTTCCATCTAGTAAGTTAGTGTTTCTCAGATCAAATTATCCATTGTGAGCTCATGTTGAAGCAATCCAATTCCCCTATTTTCACAATTATGGTGTATGCAAATAATTGGGCATAATAAAGAAATTCTCCACAGAGTGACTTAATGAGACTTAGAGCAAGCATTTTAAATATTTTAATAGAGATTATAATTTTACCCTTCCCTTTTGCAATCTTAAATCAATATAAGAAGTGGTCAAGTTAGATTTCATGAGCCATTAAACCTTACCTCTAGACTAGGCCTTACTAATCTTAGACACACTGGTGTTAATTTAACTGGAATAATAGACAAAGTGGGGACATATTCACTTGTAAGAAATTCGATAAGTGTTTGGCTAATTGATTTGGATCAGATCCCTACTACTAAGTAAGTTTATTTTAGTTTCAAAAAAAAAAGTCAAGTTTATTTTGGAAATAGCTTGGTCTTTGATAATTCCTTAATAGAAATATAGATCAAGCAAGTGAATAGGAATAAACTAGCCCTTCTGTTTTTTTAATTCTTTATTACTTCATCCTTAACTTAGGAAAGTAATTGAAGAAGCAATGAATATCGATTGCTTAGGATCCTCTGCCTACAAAGTGTTCACAAGTTAAAGGCCATTAGATTTAAACATAAACTCCTTCTTAAAAATAGCTAGACCTCTTCTATAAGATAAAAAAGAAGCTTTTAATCATCTTAATAAAATTCAGGAAGCCCTTGTCATGCAACCTAATGATCCTTATATTAAATGATGTGAAATTGAAGCCTTAAAAAAGTATCGCTCAGATTTGGAAACTTACAATTCGCAAATAAAGCAAAAAAAACAAGAATAGTATAAATGTAAGAGGGAGACAAAAATTCTACATTCTTTTACAACTTCATCCAAGGGAAAAGGAATAGAGGGAGAATTATTACTCTGAAGGATTATAATGGTAATATTATGACTGATTAGAAGAGCCACAAGGATCTAGCCTAATCATAATTTAGGTCTATTATAGGAAACTCTTTTGGTTTGTTCGTGTTACCAGTTTAGCTGGTTGAATATATTAAAAATTCTCTCAACTCTCAATAAATTCCTTTACTGATCAAGGAAGTCACTTATGAGGAGATCAAGACTACTCTTTTTTCCTTTCATCTAAACAAATATTGTGGGCTAGATAGCTTCAATGACATTTTTTCTAAATTAACTTGGGAGTTAAATGGCCTAATGGTGATCAATGCAGTTCGAGAATTCTCTAAAAGTTGTAAGCTTATTTTTTAGCTTAAAAACTTATATTGTTTTGTTCCTAAAGTCCCCAATCCATCTTCTCTCAATGAATTTAGGCCTACTACTTGTTGTAATGTGATTTACAAATTGATCTCTAAGATTATATTTAGTAGACCATTAAAGACTCTTCTTGACTTCATTAACCCAAAACAAGGGGCTTTTATGAGGGGAAGGAACATTGGAGACAATATTAGCCTTGCTCAAGAGATTTTTAAAGGATATGAGTCCAACAAAATAGTAAAGAGTTGTAATACAAATCCATTTCACTAAGGCTTTTGATTCACTCAATTAGGATTTCATCCTGAGCTCTTTGAAAGTGATTAGATACCTCAATAAGTTTATAACCTTGTATTTCGTTAGTGTCCTATTATGTGTTAGTTAATGGTGAACCCTCAAGGATTTTTAAACTAGCTTAAGGGCCAAGGCTTGAGGCAAGGTGATCCTTTGCCTCCATATTTGTTTATAGTTGTAATAGAGATGTTAACCAGATTGATCAACTATAGTATTGCTAGAACTTTATGTTAAATTCCGCTACAGATGTAACAAGCTTCAACTCACCCCATCTAGCCTTTGCAGATGATCTTTGTTATTAAGTAATCACCTAATGAAATCTTTTGACACTTTTAAAGGGCTGTCAGGGTCTAAAATTCAATCCAAGTAAGAGTTGTATCTACTTCTTAGCCCCCTCCTTAAGCTATGCACAATTATATTCCTCCTCCCTGAGGCTATAACTTAAACAACTTCCTTTTAAATACTTAAAGATTCCTATTTTAGTCAAAAAGCTTACTATTTGGGACTGTTCTCCACTCATCAGCCCTATTGAAAGAAGACTTCATTTTTGGTGCAATTATTCATTATCATATAGAAGGAGACTCCAACTTGCTATATCAGCACTCAACAATCTTTATGTGTACTATTACTCCCATCTTGCATTACCTAAGGGTTTATGAAGAAAATTGACAACCTCATAAGGGATTTCATTTGGAATGGATGTAGTAGTAATAAATGGAGTACTATCTATCTTCCTAAGCAGAATGAAGGACTTTTTTTATGGTAATTCAGTAAGTAGATTGAAATAAAAGAATAATAATGTACAAGCTACGGGGAGACCCCAAGTCAGGGAATTAAGGACTTGGACTATGCCTAGTAAGAAAAATGTCTAGGTTTGGTTAAAATATCCTATACCCTTCAGTAAATTCTAGTCACTAAAAGTTTCATACAACACAATTTCAAACATAAAATAAGTAATGGTAAGGATACTAACTTCTTGAATGACAATTGGCAAGGAGTAGGCCATCTGTATCAGCTTAGAGATTTCAATATGCTCAAAGTTATTGTCCTAGTAAATACTAAGGTGAGTGATATCTTAAAGAATAATTCGTAGCACTGGCCATACCATTCAACTAGACAGGTTCCAAGATATAATTTGAATGCTTCCAATTTGCACTCTAAATCCCTCTACCCCTAATTGTTTGCAGTGGACTCTATATAGCTTAATGAAGTTCACCAACTCCTCTTACATGAAACTTCTAATAAGATCTCAACCAGTAATGCAAACTTGTGGTGAGGTATAGGACTCTCACATTGCTCCTTCCAACTCTTTTATTCTCTAGTTGGTAGGCTCATCAAAGCTTGGTATAAGGGACAAGCTTAAATTCCCTTTAATCAATTTAATATGTTCACTTTGTAATTATGAGTAGGAAACTCATGAGCACCTATTCTTCAAATTTTCTTTCTCATTCCCATTTTGAAACTATCTTCTTCTTCTATTGAACCTCACTTGTCCTTATACAGATTAGCCTAGCATCACCTTATAGGCCACAACACTCAAAATGGGCCACAAAGGAGAAAAGAAGCTATCATAATTACCTTTAGATTGATTGTTTACCATATATCGAAGGAAAGGAATATCAAAATCTTTAGGAGCACCTCAGGAGGTTTATAATTCAACCTTACCAAGCTTATTTTCAAGCTCATACTTGTTTCTTTAGCTTGGGACATTATTACTAAATTAACATTATATTTGAGAACCAAACCCTCTTTATAAGCTACTAGTCGTTCATTAGTCCAACTTCATTGTATGTATTTGTAGTGATGAGAGGCTAGCCTCTAATTGTAATTATCTTGTATCCTTTGCTCTTTGAGCTAGTTAATTTAAACATTCACTTAATTTGTAAAAAAAAAAAAATTGTATACCTAGTTTTAGGTATAATAGTTTCTTTTTTATATAACTTGATTTATGTTTCACTTTTAATAATAAAATAGAACACTTGTCTTTCAATTCTTAAATTCCTACTAAATATATCTTAATTAGTGATTTATATTAAACTTGTTTAGCCTATACATATGAGTATGTCTCCTTGACTACCAATATAATTGGTCCTAAAAGACCTTTCACTAAGGAAAAATCATTAACTTTTGTAGCATACTTTTAGACCATATGTTTAGAGAAAGAATAAATAGAATAGTTGTAAATAAAATTCAAACTTCTTTTAATAATGGAGGATGTTTGATCATATATGGTAATAAATTTTTTAACTTCATTTTAACTTTTTCCATTATGAGTACATCTATTTAATAGATGAAAATTTTGTGCTATTGAAATTTTTAAAATCTTCAAAACTGAGTTTGAGAAATAAATGAGATTAATAATTAATATTATGATATCTAATTATAATGGTAAATATTATGGTAATCATAAATATAATGTGCAACATATTAAACCATTTACCAAATATTTTTAAGACTGCATATTGATGATTATATGATATTACTTAAAGAGGTTGAGTATGATCTTAGGAATTTAACTGAATCAATTACACATACTAATGTTGTAGCAATCCTAAAGCTACTATGTGATTAATTGTTATAAATGATGTAACAAAGTCTATAAGTGATAATAAATTTTGTAACTTGTTGAAATTTTCAATTATGGCTAGCATATAGGCTAAAAAAAGATATTTAAGGCCAATAAAAACTCTCAAGGTATGATTGAGATATTTAAAATGAGATAAGTAGTTAAGGGATTCAAACAAAAAATATGTGTTGTAATGAGATTTTTAGACCAATTTGACTAAGGATTCTTTTAAAGCCATTATGGATTGGGCAGGTGGTCTGGGCTATTACAAACAGTATCAGAGCTTTTACCCGAACCGTTGTGCCAGCTAGGCTGGGCTCTAAGGGGGGGTAGAGAGTATGAGATCTCACATCGGTTGGAGAGGGAACGAAGTACACCTTATAAGGGTATGGATACCTTTCCCCCTAAGACGCGTCTTCCCAAGGGTGGGAATGTTAAGTCAAAAATTGACTTTACGAATTGAATAATTTTGATGACAAACAAAGAAACAGATAAATGAAAAGCAGATGGAATATACCTTAACAAAAATCA